>VMDO01021159.1:0-35976 GCA_007922755.1 Pedetes capensis
ATCCTATTCAAAGGTCAAATCAAAATAAAAGGAAAAAAAGCTAAGAATGGTGTTAATATTAATGGTCTAGAAAATGCATGCAATTGTTCTGACAAGATAAAAACAAAGTTCATACAGGAAAAGTTTCTATCTTAAACAGAACTGGAACCCAAGGACATATAGAAAAATATTACCAAGTAAATGATACAGAAGACTTAGATGGGGAGGGTGGGATGGGGGGAAGCATACAAGAGGGTAAGGGGGAACCTATATGAATAATGTACATCAAAATGCATATATGGAAATGTCACAATGAAAAGCATGTCAGAATGAATCACATTAAGGTGTACATTAAAATTTTCCAATATAAAAAAAGAAGGAACGTTTTATTTTGGCTCATATTTTCAGAGCATTCTTTCCATCATAGCAGGAAAGGTATAAGAGAGCATATCAATTCACTTCGTGGCATGCCAGGAAGCAGAAAGAGGGACAGGAAGCATCCAGGGATATTATTCTCCCCAAGGACCCACCCATAGTGACCTACTACCTCCACCCAAGTCCCACCTCCCCAAGTTTCTAGTCTCTGAAAATAGTACCATTTACTAGGAACCAAGGGTTCAAACACATGAGCCTGTGGGGGACATTTCATATTCAAATCTTAACACTTATCAAGTTATTCTCAGACCTCTGCTTGGTTTCTTATGTAGATTATATTAAGGAGGAAAGCACCCATTTGGATCTTAAACTAATGTAGCTATACCCAAAACTCTGGTGAAGTCCCAGATCTGTTGAATATTATAGTTCAGAGGCATAACTATAGAGTTCATATCAGCCCTCATCTGTTTCCTAGTGTGACCACTGCCTTCCGCCTTCTTACCTTGCTGATCCTATTTCTTATTCTAAATATCTAAATTAAAATGCTGAGAACTTGGATTTGGGAGACTTAGATTTTTAATGATAATGTGAACTGAATTAATCTTGTAATAATATCTGAAATTAGACATGAACACAATACATATCTTTCTGTTGATAATAATCATTCAATTAAAATAGAATATTAATTATGAAATTGACTCTTTGCCTTAAGGAGTCTTCCAACCAAAAATAACAAACACAAAGGAACTGAAGGTAAAGAAACTGGCAAAGCACAAAATATTTTTCAAGAAATTTTTACGATGAAAAGATGGAAGATTTGTAATATTAACATAAGATAAAGTAAAATCCAAGCCCCAAAAGGGGGAAAGATAGCAATTTTAAAAAGTTTTAAGCCATGTTGAAGATTTATTCACTAAATAATGTAACTTGAAAAAATAAGTTGTTATTTTTTGAGTGTTTACTACTTTAACTGTCAAAACAACTAATGAGGTAACTATTGTTCAAGGATGATATCATAATTCAATACTTGAAATAAAAAGTGAAAAGCTGATTTTATTGCTTACCTAAATAAGGAAGAGCTATGCTGGTCAGACACAACCTCTCCAAGTTGCTGATATAAGGAGAAAATTATATATCCACAATAAAACTTTATGTGCCAAATAATGCCTCAAACTATATTTAAAGGAAAATCTGTTGGAAATGTATTGAGAAATTGGCAAAAAAGAAAATAGTGAAAGATTTCTACAGACCAAGCAAACAAAAAATAAGCCATGATACAGAGAAACTGCTACAGTTAATAAGATAGATTTAGAGGTCCTGGATCATTTTGTCTATATCCTGCATCACCTTTAGTGCATAGTCCCTTTCCTCCCTTAACTGGTGTAGTAGGTCATCAGTTGACTTAAGCTGAATTCTGGTCCCATGGGTCTTGTGGCTGGGAGGGTATGTCTTTATGGGGACATAGATTGGCCTCTTGCTTATGTTTAAGCAAGAAAACAGTCAGCATTTCACAAGGAGGAGTAAGTCACTTCTGCAGGCCCAAAATGTTCAACGGTATTTCAAATTTGTAGAGTATAGCAATCCAGATATCCCCATTCCAAATCTAAGAGCGCTACACCTTTCCAGTCAAGTCCCTGAATTTGGCATTGACAACTGTTCTGAACAAGGAATTCAAATTTCTCTGGAGGTCTGATACTTTAAGTTTTGGACCTGGTTCTCAGATTCTTCTGTCCTTTCAGCTATAAGATAAATTTCTCTATATATTGCCAAAGAGGTCTTCTGATTTTCTTATTTTGTCTTCTTTTGGTAATCTATCAACATTCCATCTTTCATTGTCTTCTCCAATGCATCACTATTACCTAGCAAGAGATGTCAACCTCATAATTTTTATAATTTCTACTTCTGTAATAACTCTCAAGTGCCTGGAATATTGTACTGACCAAAGTATCTCCTTCCAGTATTTCCCCATCCTAGTTTAACAATTGCAGAATTACAGCATGCAAGGGATGATCAGTACTCTAATTAACACTGGTGATGAAGCTGTTTAGCTCCAAAACTGCATTATAGAGATCTCTCCCTAAAGCCATTTCTGGTATCAATTGTCATTGGTCTGATTACCCAGGAACATACCCTGGAGTGGAGATTTGAGTGAAAGGGGTTTGTTGAAGGGTGATTTCATGAATCACACCTGTGAGGACTGGGGAGAGGGTGATGAACTGTGCAGTTGCAATAGAAGCCTCAGCTCACCCACAGGGAACACTGGGGAGAGAATGCCCTTCAGAGTTATCTGAAATTAAGGCAAGAGGGAGGCCATACAACTCCATATTTGGCTGCTTATTGGATGTGGGCTACCCCTATTGAGGCATAATGTTGAGAATAATGGCTTCCTTTGACTGAAGCCATTCCTAGAGAGAGACAACTATAAGCCATCAGCACACAACATTCCTGGACCTGGGAGAACATATTCTAGACTGATCTGGGCATTTGGTACTCTGCAAATAAGAAATAGACCTGTTTTCCATGTGATGTATTTTCTTGATAATATTTTACACTATATCAGAAAATAGACCTTAGTGTCCATGGTAGTATGAATTTCTTTTCACCATATTTTCTAGAATGTTCTGACTCCCTATCCTGTACTTTGAAATAATCTCTGAATATGTTTTAAATAGATATAGAATTGTTGAGATTGCGTTTTTTATCACTCCAAGCCCCAATTATCTATTTAACAAGGGGATATCTGTTTTCCAAGAATATTTAGACCCATTATACAGAAACAATTGGATATCTGAATTATTTGGAATTTTTCCTCATAATGTTAAGCTTTACTGACTTTTAGGAAGTAACTACTTGTGATTGACAAATGAAGTTCATTAATAATATATTTGAAATTCCAATCATGATCTTAGTACTTGTACAAAAATAAATTTTAACGCAGCTGGTGATATAACCAATAGTTATAGTTTTCTAGAACCTACCTTAGTTACCTTATAATGGAAAGAGAATGAGATTAGGGAACATGTATTATTCAAAAAAGCAAAAGCTGATGATTTGTTAATTCATTTGTTTTTAATTTATTATGATTTATATGTTACTATTTTTCCTAGAAATAAGACTTACATGTAATCATCCAATAAAATGCCTTTGAAATTAAGACAATTTGTACTCTCAGTCACAACTTAGTGTTTTTCTTCTTTAAGACAGAAGTTCAGATATGCAAAACTAGTTCCTAAAAGATGAAAGAATAAATTATCAGAGAGTTGAAAAGATGACAAATTGAACAAAAGATCTTCCCCTCACCTTTTCTCATTTTCAGTAGAAAGAGGAAAGAAATTATATACTCCCCATTTTGGTCAATGTCAAAATAATCCTAGATGACATTTTTTAAAAATTCAAATTCCTCAGTTCTATTTGCCTTTTTTGTCCAATTAATAGGAATAAGATCAAAATTAGTAAAAACTAATAAGAAAACATCAGTTGCATTATATTACCTACATCTTCTACCCTGGATATATTTTTATAGTATATTATAGTATATTATTATACTATAGTGTATATATATATAGACTATATATATACTAGGGGCTGGGATTTAGCTCAGTTGGTAGAGTGCTGTGCTGCAGTCTCTGAAGTCCCGAGTTCAATTCCCAGCACAGCAAAAATGGGAGAAGGGCCTGGCAATCCACTCCCAAGGCAATCCCAAAACGGTCAACCATTGAAAACCCTATGAGGGTCGCTATGAGTCAGATACCAACTCGACGGCACCTAACAACAACAACATGTATATACTATATTATATATTATATATACTATATTATAGTATATATACTATATACTATATATAGTATACTATACTATATATTAGTATACTATACTATAGTATACTATACTATACTATACTATAGTATACTATACTATATATTATAGTATATTTAATATATACTATATAGTATACTATACTATATATAGTATATATAGTATATATAGTATATATATATACTATACTATATATATACTATATATATATAATATATATACTATGTTGTTTTTGTTAGGTGCCATCGAGTCAAGTCCAACTCATAGAGACCCGCATAGGGTTTTCAATGGCTGTTTCGGATTGCCTTGGGAGTGGGTTGCCACATCCTTCTCCCATTTTGCAGTGCTGGGAATCGAACTTGGGACCTCAGAGGCTGCAGAGCAGCACTCTACCAACTGAGATAAATCCCAGCTCCATATACACTATAATATATATATATATATATATATATATATATATATATATATATATATATATAAAATTAGGATATGCTATATCCTATTATATACTATATTATTAGGATACACTATATCCATGGACACTGAGATGGAGAACCATCTATGTCAGTAATCTTTGATGAGTCATAGAAATGAAAAGGATGCCAGAACATAGGAGGTAGAACAAATGTGATTTCACCATTCAACAAAGAGCACCACAATATAAAACTGATTATTGTGACTACCTGTGATGATACACAGACAACTAAATGGCCAACACCATTTCACCAGGAAAAATCATACTGATGAGTTAGTAGAATTGGGTAGATCAGGGAAATGAGAGATGTGGCTTGCTTGGACTTAAGCACAGTGTTTGATGTTTTATCTCTCATACTATCTTTGAGAACAGGATAAACATCAGTTGGTCTCCAGCCCAATTAAATATATTAATTGATGGTTGAATTATTATATGTCAAAATCCTCTTGAGAAGTGAAGAAAGAAAGGGCTATACTACATATGGATACAATTCAGATTCTAAAAATAGAGGTAAAGTTCCAGGACTACCACTATCCTGGTGGCTGTCTGAGCAAGTACATCCCTGCTCTGATGACTTTTGGCATTGTTCCAAAGGGATTCCTGTCACATTTGATCTGCTAAAATTACTCCCTGACATTGGCTCTCACCATGTCTTGTTAACTGAACTCTCCTTTCAAATTCTGCCTCTGCAGAGTCTTCTGAGAACTAACATTCTCTGAGAATAAAACATTGTGATATGATCTTTCTCTCTTTTCATGATCTTTTTACTTATCATCAGCTCTGGATTGCTCTGCTCTGAAAATTGAACTTCTAGTGTTCCTAGGTCCTACCCATGAGGTCTGCCTTTGGCCAGCCTTGGAATAGCCTTAAGATGAAAATAGTTAGCACATAAAAGCTGTAAATGCATTACAAGAGCTGATGTCTACCAATAAAGAATGTTCTAGTGGCATACCACAGAGTATTAAAAAAAAACTGAGGCAGTAAAGGAGTTGTGTTATTAAATCAAGAGTTTTATGATAGATCTGAAAGTTAAGGGGAAGAAGATGAAAAAGGAGGAGGAAGAGGAGAAGTACTAGTAGTAGTGGAAGAGGAAAAGGAGGAGGAGAAAGAGGAGGAGGAGAAGGAGGAGGAGGAGGGGAACACAACTGGAAATGTTAGTGACTGGACTAGCCCATGAAAAAAGCATCTGGAAAGGAGCAGAGATATACCAGGAAGGCATTACAGAACATTCCTCATGTAAGTATCTGAGAGTTTCTGGGCTTTGAGATTTTTCTATATACAGGTGTGGTAATAAGCTAAAGTCAAGGTGAAAACGATGCCAGCCTTTAGAAGTATCTGAATAATAATCATGCAGTGTTCTTATGGAAGGATGCCTACCCTCTGGCATCATTTCAATATGATCTTACCCTCCAGAAGACATCCCTGCCTTATCAACTCACTTACCATTGAGACCACTAGCAATAAATTTATACACACAAAAATTTACACACTAGCAATAAATTTATGCATAAATAAATTTATAAAAAATTTATACACTAGCAAACCTCACTATATACACCATATGATAATTCTGAGTGAACACCATTTAAAATTATAGAAAGGTGTATTAGTCAACTGTCATCACTGTATCAGAAAAACCAACCCAAGAAAACTGATGGAAGAAGTTTATTGGGATCTCACAGTTAGAAGATTAGTTCATAATGGCAGCAAGACATAGAAACAGGGCAGACATCTGGGCAGGTGGCTGCGTCCATGGTAGACAACCTCACAGCTTCCCAGTGCAGGAGGCAGAGAGCTTCTTGGAACCACAAGTTGTGAGGGAAAACAATATCCAAAGTCCAGTCCACAGGGAGCTACTTCCAAAAAGCAAGAATCCCATTTCCCAGAGGTCTATGACTTCCATTAACAGTACCACCAGCTGGCGACTAAATGTTAAAGCATATGACCTTTGGGGGACATTTTGTATTCAAACCATAACAGAGCGATGAAAAGTCATTGTGTTATGTTCTTTTAATAAGAATACTGGAGAGGATAATTATAATGTCCCTTTAAACACATAGAATTCTACAGCTTTAACTTTGAAACTCTGTTTGCTTTAATTACATTATGCATTTCAGGAGAGTGAAATTGTTGGATTTTTAACTCTGTAATTTAAATTGCCATGTGATATGAAATTTCTTTTCCAGTGACTCATAGTCCTGGATGTTACTGATTTCTGAAATCACATCCTAGATTGAAAATCTCTCAAGTTTTATAATTATTGTAAAAGAAGTATGAAACACAATAAAGCTTTAGTGGCTCCTATAGTCACATCAAATTTTACATTTCAACTACTTATTAGCATGACATTTTACTGACTTAATTTGAAGAATTCTGCAAATTCATTCTTTATTTTACAGAGACTCAGGGAAAATTAGACAGGCAGATCACCTTTGCTCAAATTTTATTATTAAAGTGAGTCCCTACTTATATCCACCAAAAATTTCTTTCTCGTTCAGGAAAAAAACTTTTCTCTAAATTTTTTCTCATAAGTTCAATAACTGAATGTCCATGGAGGTCAAATAAAATAAGTCAAATTTATTGTCTATTAATTATTGGTTTAGTTATATTTCATACTGACAAACATCTGGAATATCATAACAAAATAAATCAAATTATTTTAAGATCACCAAAACAATAATAGATAAAAATTAATTGCAAGTTTGCTTCTATACTCACTTAGAAGTCAACAAATATTTATTGAAATCTATTAAACACTCAGGTCTTATACTATCAAAGCTAATTATTTGATTAGATTTTAGCTACTAGTGTAAAAATTAGTAATTATCTAAAGACTTGATAGTATACATGAATTCATACTATGAAACTTTAATTTCATATTTAGCATTTCTAAGCAACCCAAGATCACTTATTTCTTATATCAGAAACTATTGTTGTTGTTGTTAGGTGCCATCGAGTCAAGTCTGACTCATAGCAACCCTCACAGGGTTTTCAATGGCTGTTTTGGGATTGCCTTGAGAGTGGGTTGCCATGTCCTTCTCCCATTTTGCGGTGCTGGGAATCGAACTTGGGACCTTAGAGACTACAGAGCAGCACTCTACCAACTGAGCTAAATCCCAGCCCATTGGAAACTATAGCTGAGCATAAGTTTTCCAGCCCAACAAAAGATGTATAACCAAGTTACAAATAGTGTTCAGATTAGGTCTTGCTAATGTTTCTAATGGACACTGGCTAGGATTTGTTCTTACATAAGAGATGGGGGGATACAGAAGAATAGTGACCATCTATTTATTTGGTTACTACCATAAATTCATTTTTTATTTCAGGAATCACCTCTCCCAGACTCTCAGACTGCATGATTGGGGTGGAGTAGCCTCTACCTTCTCTTTTCAGAGGCGGGCATAAGATAGAGCCTGGACAATCACAGTGACCATCTTTCTGGTCACAGATGGTAAACTGACTAAAGTCAGACTAATCAGAGCCCTCCTTGGAACAGTTCCTGGAACTATTTGGAGCTATTTGGAACTCTCTCTTCTGGGATTATAGAGGCTAAGGACTATTTAAGATGAGGTAGTTAATGCTTTATGCCCTTATATGTCTGTAGCCATAGCATGCTAGCACCCAATCCTGCCTGATCTTGGAAGGTTAAGCAGGGTCCCCTGGTTAGTCCTTGGATGGGAGACTGTCT
The DNA here is from genome assembly GCA_007922755.1 of Pedetes capensis. Taxonomy (NCBI): domain Eukaryota; kingdom Metazoa; phylum Chordata; class Mammalia; order Rodentia; family Pedetidae; genus Pedetes; species Pedetes capensis. Next base: position 8,334 of record VMDO01021159.1, read on the forward strand.
GAGATCACTGTAAGCTTGGTGTTATAGGCTTGGGAGAAGGACCTGGCAAACCACTCCCACAACAGTCAGCCACTGAAAACCCTATAAATAGCAGAAGCACTGACAATATAGTGCCGAGCATGGCACAGTGTCGGAGAGTGTTTCATTCTGTTGTACATAGGGTCGCTATGAGTTGGACCCAAATGGATGACACCTAACAACAACAATAACATGGAATTAGGAAGAAAATCTTCCTGAGAAAACATCCAACAAAGAAATGCAAATCGGTGAGATGGATTTTAACAGAAAGATTCTTAATGGCATCAGCCTAATCCCCAAATCTAGCCATGCTTAAAGAGAGCTTAATGCCTGACTCCTTGAAACTCCATAAGATTAGCCAGTAAGTTTCAAATTGTATTTCTTTGGTTAAAGTGGTTTAAACTAAGTTTCTCACATTTACAACTAAAGGAATCCAAACAACACCCCATAGAGCTATGGAATCATCATCAGTTTTTAAAATTTCTTTTCTTATAGCAATATACATCTCACTCACTCCCTCCCCTTGCCACACACAAGCACGCACCACACAACGTACTACAGATGCCCAATAACTTGTGGATAATGCCAAAAAGAAAAAAAAAAAACTCTTGACAATATGGTTTTCACCCTCATAGCCAAGAGGATTTTGCTGAAACTCAGCAACTTTTTATCTGATTGATGTGCAACAACATGTTCTGGCTGCTTGCAGAAACTTTTTTAGCCATTGACACAAACGTGACAATACTTCAGATTGCACATGAGGCCTCCATCTGTGTAGCATTGCTTCTGCCTGATCTCTTAGACTCAGAAAACTTACTATAAGATTTGTCTCAAAGTTAGAGCACATGAATTACTCAATCTCCAAAATATTGGGCCAAAAATGATGCAAACACCTGGAGGTCCTTACCTCCAGACATCTGTTTTGTGGCCAGAGCTTTATTCTTTTTCAAAGCCAAATTGAAACTGGCATAACTGAGTTTTCTACATTGTCAATATATTGTTAGAGTTTGCTAGATTGTAGCAGAAATCCATAATTGTTTTCAGCTGCAAACAAAGCCAGGCTGACTCTATGGAGGTGTTGAAGTGTCTTTTGTTCTTTTGATCAGCAGCTTCAGTTTGTCCCATCAGGATGCCATCTGTACACAGCCTCTCAAAGTTGACTCTATTCAGTATAATATATATTGTTGGGTTATTCAACATGTACAATAGTTTTTAAATTTTTATTTCTTTCAAGATAGAATTAGGACCACCAAGTCACCAAATGGGCCTATACTTATGGTTGAATTTCAAGAGCCAAAGCCAGGGCAGAAGAAAAGTCATAATACAAATATGAACCAACATAAAAGCACAATAGTCTCCCTGAGCTCAAATCATTGCTCTTTGGGCAAGTTACCTAATACCTCTAAGCCTTGGTTTCCTCATCTCTCAAATGATTTTTTTAAACTAGGACCTAATCATGGATTTTTGATAATTAAATTATATAATTCAGTGAGGTGACAATAAACATTAGTTAATAAATATTTTAAAATACTTATATATACATTATATTAATATTATTGTTATTATCATTTAGAAAAGTCCTTTCACATCCCTGAATTGCAGACTTTTCAAATGTAAAGTGGGAATAATAATCCCTGGCAACTTCCTAAAACTTTTTAAGCTCAAATGAGAGTATTTACATGAAAGCACTTTAGAATATGTAAAATATTTCAAAATACATGATGGTATTGTTGTGATTTCTGGAGTCGTCTACATTATTTTCTGGGGTGCCAGAAAATAAATATATTTGTATGTATTTACCATCCAGCAAGGATCAGGTCCTGCTCAGACATAAATCCTTTGTTCTAAATGGTTATAGTCTTACAAAAGACATTAAGAAGAGTAACGTAAAAACATAAAAATAGCCTTCCTTACCATTTTAACTAACAACTCCCTTTCACAACAATGAAGATCACTGTGTTCTTTTAGAATTTTCTATAATGATGCAAATGTCCAACATCTACACTCTCCAGTGTGATACTCACCAGGCACACAATTACTGAACGAGTGAAATGTGACTAAAATGACTGGGAAATTAAATTTTTCTTTTACTTCATTTAAACTAATTTAAATTTTACTAGCCACACATAGCTAGTGGCTACCATATTGGCTAGCACAGATAAAGAAGGTCTTTAACACCTTATATAGTTGTTAATGGGTTTTCCATTTTTCTGCACTATTCATTATAATGATTGCTTGTAGGTTGAAAATATATTGTACTAAAGATTCCATTTTAAGACAATCTTTAGCAATTCACATATTTGCAGTTAATATATAACCATTATACATAAAAACAAGTTTAGACATTTTTTCTGTTGATAATGGTACATGCTATTTAAATTAATTATACAAGAAAAAGCATGATTTTAAATGCTTATTATATTGATATTGGAGCTGGGATTTAGCTCAGTTGGTAGAGCACTACACTGCAGTCTCTGCGGTCCTGAGTTCAATTCCCAGCACCACAAAAATGGGAGAAGAACCTGGCAATCCACTCCCAAGGCAATCCCAAAACAGCCATTGAAAAAAACCCTATGAGGGTCGCCATGAGTTGGATACCGACTCGACAGCACCTAACAGCATATTGATATTAGGAACCAAGAGCAAATAAAATTTATATTTAAGTATGCAGAGATTGATTAATGGATATAAAGTCACAGCCAGATAGGAAGAAGTTCTATTACACAGAAGGGTAATTATAGTTAATAATATTGTGTCATATAATTCAAAATAGCTAGAAGATTTTGAATGCTCTCATCACAAAGAAATGATAAATATTTGAGATAAGACATAACATAAATATCCTGAATTGATAAATATACCCTGTATAAATGTACTGTAATGTTACATCGTACCCCCTAAAGATGTATATTATTATCACTGTAAATAAAAATAAAATAAAATGTAGCTATGTATTATACGTCTATATCCATACCACCTTGGCAACTGATCCCTTCTGGTCTCAGAAATTAAGCAGGGTCAGGCCTGGTTATTCCTTGGATGGGAGACTGTCTAAGAATACCAGGTGCTGCAGGCTTATGAGAAGGACCTGGCAGCCCACTCCCAAAACAATCAGCCAGGTACATATACACAATGGAACACCACTCAGAATTAAAAAAAAAAAAAAAGAAAGAATGTCATCTGCAGCAAAGTGAATAGAATTGGAAAACATCATCTTAAGTGAACCAACACAAGTCCAAAAAGAGAAATACCATATGTTCTCACTCATATGTGGGAGCTGAATCAAAAGAAGGAAAAATCCTATACATAAATTGAAACATAATAAAAAGCTCAATTAAACTTAGTGTAGAATGGACAATTTAAGGTTTAGAAAGGAGGGAGGGTTCTAGCAGAGGAAAGCAATGATTGGGGAAGATGGGAGGGGGAGGAGTGTCAATGAGGAGGGATAAAGGGGGAGAGGTCAATCTCAATGTAAACAGCACAACTTTATGAGTATGGTGGAAAAAAAGAGGGAAGATTAAAAAACCTACTAGAATAGCTAAAATTAAAAATAATAATAGTGAGAATGCCAAAGGTTGGCAATAATGTAAGTGGACTAGATCACTCATCTAATACTGCTGAGAATGTAAAAAGGTAGATCACTACAGAAAAAAGTTTGGACTTCTATCAAATCAGGATGCATGAATATAGATAAATATTCCCACAAAAAGACATGCAAGTAGAAAGGAGACCATTGGTGGGGGGTGGGGATAGGGGAGGTAGGTCATAAGGGGATAAAGGGGAAGCTATGTGAGCAATGTACAATGAAAAGCATATATGGAAAGGTCAGAATGATACCCATTAAGTTGTATGTTAAAAATTACCAATTAAAAAAAAAACAATCAGCCATTGAAAACCCTATGAAGAGCAGAGAAGCACTGACATAGTGCCGGGGATTGCACAGTGCCAGGGAGTATTTCTTCTGTTGTACATATGGTTGCTATGAGTCCGGCCTGGCTTGATGGCACCTAACAACAGCAACAACAATACATTCTAGCATAAAGTATATTAAAAATTATTGTTTATGAATGCCTCTCTTTAAGTTCTTTATAAATTATACAATAAATTGTTGCAATTTGTAGTCATCCAACTGTGCTATAGGACACTAAAACTTACTTTTACTATCTGTGAGTGAACATTCTATTGAATCTGTCTCTCCCTCCTCCTCTCTTCCCTTCATACCATCTAGTAAACACTGTTGTGCTTTTTTACTTCCAGGAGATCAACAAAAACAATTACTTCTCTGTTACACTAAATTTAAACAGACATCATTATTGAATTTGATAACACAAATCCCTTGGAAAACTTTCCCTACCACACAGAATCTCTCAAACTTTGTTTGTTTGTTTGTTTATATTTTGTTTTGTTGTTGGTGGTGGTTGTTTGTTTTGAGATAGGATCTCAATATGTTTCTCAAGCTGGCCTCAAATTTTTGACCTCCTTGTCTGAGCCTCCCAAGTGCTAGGATTATAAGAGTATGCCACCACTTTTGAAGAAAGGCTATCAAAGAAAATTAAGGGATTTTTTTTCCTCTTCATGGGCTATATTGTTGTTGTTTTTGTTAGGTGCCGTCAAGTCAGGATCCGACTCATAGCGACCCTCATAAGGTTTTCAATGGCTGACTGTTTCGGGATTGCCTTGGGAGTGGATTGCCAGGCCCTTCTCCCATTCATGGGCTATATAGACAATCTGAAAAGGTTCCTCAAACTTTAGCCTTCACACCTGGAACACTGGCCACAATTGTGAACAGATAGGCTGTCAGTTAGCTTGTGTATCACTGTAGAAAAATACCTGACAGACGAACTTAAGGATGAAGGACGGGTTTATTGATGGCTCACAGTTCAGAGGGTTTCAGTCCACAGAAGCATAGAAAGCATGGCAGTGGAAAAGGTGAAGGGCCTATGGCAGAGGACTTCAGATCATGGCATCAGGAAGCAGAGAGTTTACTAGAACCAGGGGTCTGAGTTAAAAATCCAAAGGCCTCCCCCCAGTGACCTAATTTTATAAGCTAGGTCCCACCTCCCAGAGTTCCACAGCCTCCACAAACAGCACCACCAGCTGGGGACCACACATTCAAATACATGACCACTGGGGGACATTTTAGATTCAAACCATAACATATACAGACAAAAGTATGAGGACCAGTGAGAAGAGGAGCCCAGAGAAAAGACAGACCAAACCCAATATCAAGAAGACCATGGAGCCCCAAAGAGTAAAGCAATATGAATGGAGAAGAAACATGGCACACTGCACCAGGAATAGGGGATAAAAGGGACAGCATAACAAGGAAGGGCAGGAGGGTAGCCATGACCACTCCTGACCTCAGTAGTTTCTCCCTATCAGCCCCCAATTCAGGAATAGTCAAGCCTTCTAGGAATGAAAAGTTTAGAGGAAATAAAAGATACGCATTGTTGGGGATCTAAGTAACTCTGCTATGGGAAAAACATTTTGCAGAGTTGGACACAAGAAAAGGAATAGAGGGCATCATCTTCTAGGCTTGGGAGAGAGATGAGCACTGAAGATCTGGGGTGACAGACTTGGTAGGATATAGAGACTAGTAGTCAGTGAGAGGACATTGTGAAGACAGAAATCCACAGGTAGCCCAGATTCACTAGTCTGGAGGTAATGGCAGCAAGACTAACAAGCCAAGGTGGTAACGCACTCAAGGGTGGAAGGCATCTGATGCACTGACTATATGATTTTTCTTTCTTCATCTGCTGGTATGGCATATTACATCGATTTCAAGTGTTAAGCCAAATGTATTTTCCTGGTATAAATACCACTTGGCCATCACCACACCTTTTAAGGCACAATTATGTTTTCTTCTCAATTATTATTTTATTTCTCCCTTCAGTATTATAACAAATATCCTTCTTGTTATTAGATGCCATCAAGTCGGTGTCCAACTCATGTCGACCATACAAACAACAGGCAAAACAGTATTGTTACTGCTTCTCTGCTATTCACAGGGTTTTCAATGGCTGATTGTTTTAGGGGAGTGGGCTGCCAGGTCCTTCTCCTAGTGTACAGTACCTGGTGTTCCCAGGCAGTCTCCCATCCAAGTACTAACCAGGCCCCACCCTGCTTAGTTTCTGAGATCTGATGGGATCAGATGCCACAGTGGTACAACTGCACTGAATATCCTTGAGGTCTAGTTTATTTTAGGCATTGATCTATTTACTGAGAAGGGAATAGTAAATAAAATTGCAAAAATCCTCAGCCCTTCTGGAACTTACATTTCAGGGAGCAAGGGAGAACAAACAATAAAAAGCTAATAAAATTTTTAAAACAGTGAAAAAGAGTATCCAATAATATATTTTCCAGTGTAAATAACAAAAAATTACCAAATATTGTTAGATTAAACAACAAAGTGTTCACTAGTTTATGAACCCTCAGGCTTAGAAATAGGACATGCTGAAAGCATGCACTAATCATTGGCTCAATAATATCCTGAAAAATCTGAATACTTTTCCTCACTCCACTCTGCTTTCTTCAATTTACTTAAGATTGATCTTCTCTGTGGTCATGATTAGGCTGCCAGTGAACGCATTCTTGTGGATTTTCTTATTCAGTATGGAGACTTTAGGGGACTAAAATAACCACACTGACTTCCTTACAGCTGCATTTGTGTATTAAATTGGTTTCTGATGATTAGAATCACTTGCTTGAGACTTGGAAGGCAAGAATAAGACAGAAACTATTTTCTTATCCCTCATGTGGCTGTTTCTTCTGGAAAGCATGGTCATGGAGCATAATTTTCTCTGAAAACTGGTCAATGAGTAGTTTTGAGGGTCATTTAAGTGGCAACATTGACTTCATGCTTCAGGGGGAAATCCATAAACCAAAGCTATGATTTCCGTGTTCCAACTCCCTGTGCTTGCAAAGACTGTTGCAACAATCCATGACAATAGGATGTTCTTAATTCTTCTGTATCTCCAGATATGGCCTCTCTCCCTCTCCCGGTAGGTCATTTCTATGTTTGTCTGAGAGCCATTCCTGGAAGTCTACCCTAGAATCTGCTCCCTTAGTTCTTTCAACAATTTTAAAGAGATAATTCCTTATACTAAACTTCTTTCTTCTGAAAATATTTAATGTAGTTACCCTCACTAAATTCTGACATAAGGTCTAGTATTTCCCATTGCATGTCAAAGAAGTAAGCTGTATCAACTTCACGGTAGATGTCTTCCTCCTCATAGAGGTTACAGGTGGAAAGTTCTTTGCAATAATGGAAAGTGAATAAGCAAAGAAGCCATGAAGGTTCCATGACAACAAGAGTCAACTGTGGACACATACCGTGTTTACAAAGTTCTGATGAGAAGTCACCAGGACAGCACCAATTAAGTAATGTGTCAAGCAGCTTGTGCATTGCTGGGGAAAAATACCTGACAGAAACAAACTTATGGGAGGAATGATTTATTGGGGCTCACAGTTTAGAGGATTTCAGTCCATAGATGGCAGGCATGACAATAGGGCGGGTGGCCTAGCCTGTGGCAAAGAACTTCACATCATGGCAGATCAGGAGCACAGAGAGATTACTGGAACCAGGGCTCCAGGTAAAAATTCCAAGGGCCCATCTCCCAGTGACCCACCTCCACAAAGCCAGATCCTACCTACCAACGTTTCATAGCTTCCTAGGACAGTGCCCCTCGCTGGTCGCCAAGCATTCAAACACACAACCTTTGGGAGACATTTTAGATTCAAACCATAACAAGTAAGAACTTTACTGTTTCCCTTACCTCATTTCCCTCTTGGTGGCTTATCTTCAGTGCCCAGAAACTAAGGTTGGTAAAACAGAAGAGGAATAAATGTGATTGGTATATATAGAGAAACCCAGTACAGTTCTCTTTTCCCCAACTGCAGCTTTACTGCCTTAAAAAGGCCCACTTGAGCAGGAAGAGAAGGCTTTATTTTAAACAAGGATTAAAGTTTTGAGTATGGACAATGAACTCTATAGTTTTAAATACTGAGCTATGTCTTATGGCTTGAAATGACCTTAGGGTTCTGTGTTATATAAGAGTAACTATGGGCTGGGGATCAGCTCAGTTGGTAGAGTGCTGCTCTATACTCTCTGAGCACTACAAAAATAGGAGAAAGATGTGGAGGCCCCTCCAAGAAACAATCCCAAAACAATCGGCCGTGGAAAACCCTATGAAAGTCACTATGAGTTGGATCTGATTCAATGGCATCTAAAATAATAACAAAAGTAACTACACAGTGACTTGAATAGAATGTTCACTCAAGTGACATGGAGAGAAATAGGCCCAACTTAGATACACTGAGATTTTAAAGTTACTTTACTATTATATGCCATGCATTGTGCTTGCTTAATTTCATGCCATTAATATCCACCCTATCAAGAGCTAAATAGGATGCCCATACACAGTCTGACATCTTTTCTCATATTCTCTATTTCCTCCTATATTCCCTTGCTCTCCAAAATGTAGAGCTCCTTGTAAATTCTCCAACACTATGGATATTGTTAGTTTTAAGGACTGCCTTTAATGCCCAGGTTATCATGTTTCTTTCCTTAATATCTTTTCCTCAGTTTGACAAACTATCAATGTGTGCCAGTTACATGGCTCTTAAATGAGAAGTTCCAGAAGATCACATGACTTAGGAGAATGATGATACCAAATACTGTGATAAAATGATAACGTATTCTGTTATCAATTCTCACTTTCAATTAGAAAATTACTATCAATAATCTTTTCTCATAGTATTATTGTATGGATTAAATTGAATAATATTAGAGATGATACCTAGCAGAGATTATGGTGTGTAGAAGTCATTTAGTTGATTCTGAACCTGATTTGAACTTCACTTTGTGCAGCTCTCTCTCTCTAAATCCCAGACTTCGAATGTCAAAGGTTTTTAGGCTGCAAAGCATCAAGTACATTCTTACCATTGTGTTGCAAAATTCATTTGGACTTTACATGACATAGAAAGAATAGAGGCCATGAAGGAGATAAGTATTTGAAGAAAGTTAAACTAGATTGCTGATCAATAATACAGCTAATCATTTCCCATGAAAGAAATTTATTTTTACTGAAAATGAACAAGTTGTAGTTAATGGCAGGATCTGCCACTGTATTAATATAACTTCAATGAAATGAAATTTCTCTGCCTCACTTCCTCTCTTTAAAATTGTGGTTATGGCCGGGCGCAGTGGCGCACGCCTGTAATCCCAGCGGCTGGGGAGGTGGAGGCGGGAGGATCACCAGTTCGAGACCAGAGGCAGTCTGCATAACTTAGTGAGACCCTGTCTCAAAAAGTAAAAAAAATGGGCTGAGGTGCAGCTCAGTGGTCCAGCACTTGCAGAGCATACAGGTGCGAGGCCCTGGGTTCAACCCCCAGTACCGCAAAAAAAAAAAAAAAAAAAAAAAATGGTGGTTATGATTATAGTTGATGACTTGTATGACTTTCAAATTAAAAGTTATATTCCCAATGGGAGAGATGGATTTGTGGATTTTAATAACATCTTCCCTTCCATGCAGTATTGCCAGCAATAGGTAGTCCCCAGGATCGGTGCACTGGTATGAATACATACTCATATAACAGAGGGTATATTTATGAGTTTGTAAAATCATATTAATAATGTCCCTTGTCTGCCATATTGTCCCCAAATGTTTTCCTTCCACAGTTGGTAAGAAGAAAATCCTTCTTATAACTTTGTGAACAACCTTCAAAACTAATTTTGATGGAGCAGCAAGGATTGCAAAGATAACAATGGGCATCCAGGGGGTGCTTTAGAAAATCAGGTCTGAGGTTTCACAGTTCTGGATATAAAGACAAGTCCCAGGTATGACCAAATCATCTGCACAAGGAAACCTTGTCCATATGAAGCAGAATGTGCCTAAAGCCCCCAAGAAAGTTGTTTTCCTCAATGCCTGGTTTCAGAGCAAGAATTATAACTAATGAAAGTGACCTTCAGTCTGGTGAACACATCTGGGCTTCAAGATTGTAAGACTTCCAAATTACACTTTTGTTTGGAGTTTCCTTTGTGTGCCATTTGATATAATTGACACTATGTCCAGACATTCTTTTAAATTCAAGGTACACTGTCATTTGTGATGCATTCTACTAGATCAAGGTACACTGTCATTTGTGATGCATTCTACTAGAAGTTACAAGCTCAAAAAGGAGAATACATGCTCGATATTCTCAGTTAGTTCATATAGTGACGTTCACCAAAATATTCCTCTCAGCAATGCTGACATACTAGAAAAGGTAGCTAGGAGTCATATATTCATGAATTCTAAAAGGGCCTCCTGGAAAGACAGTGGAGGGGGCATGTCAACTGATGGTTTGCACCCAAGACACTGGAATAGAAATTCCTAGTGAGAAGCTAAAGTAGAGTGATACTATACTGAGATCCCCACAATCTTTTACTCTTTCTATGGATTATTTTCTCAGCTTTAGCGTGCATTGCTCCCAACAGCCTGTACTTGGGATAGTAATATAGAGGGATGCCCGAGGGGTGCTGGAGTCATTTTGTACAAGCACACTGAAATCCAGAAGTGCCAAGGAGTTTACATTCCCCAAAGGGCCAGGGCCTAGGGGTATGAAAGCTCAGTTCCGTTGGGCTGAAGCAGGACAGCATTGAAACAATGTTACATTACAAAACTCCTCTATAGGATCAAACGGGTACTCTGTTTCGCAGAACTTCCTGAAATTGCATGCTTGTGTGGCTTTGTTCTTTTCCAGGTTTCACTGCAACCACTGCCTCACTAGTTTCTTCTTGGAATCTCCCTTAATCAATCACTTATGCCTAACAGTCTATGCCTAGGCTCTTAGGAACTACCATGAATGCAAGAAAAGATAGTAAAAAATAAGGAAAATGTAAGGGTACACCTATGCCTGTGACAGCATCACTCACAATAGCTGAGTGGATAAGAGAAACATGGCATATGCATACAGTAGAACACTGTTCAGCCTTCACAAGGAAGAAAATTCTGACATATGCTACATGGATGAAATTTGAGGAGATTTGCTAAGTAAAGTTAAGCTTGTCACAAAATACTATATGATTCCACTTATACAAGGTGTCTTGTTGTTAGGTGCTGTCAAGTTGGGAACAACTCACAGTGACCCTACATACAACAGAATGAAATACTCCCTGACACTGTGCCATACCTGGCACAATATCAGTACTTCTCTGCTATTCATAGGGTTTCCAATGGGAGATTGTTTCAAGATTATTTCAGGAGTGTATTGCTAGGTCTTTCTCATTTTTATGGTTCTGGGGATGGAACCCAGGGCCTCAGAGATGACAGAGCAGCACTCTACCAACTGAGCTGAACCCCAGCCCACAAGGTGTCTAGGGTGGTCAAATTTATAGAGACAAAAAGTAGTAAAGTTGTTACTGGGAGTTGAAGGGAGGAGAGAGAATGGAGAGTTACTGCATAATGGGTATGGAATTTCAGATTTGCAAGATAAAAATAGATCTTAGGATCAATAGCAGTGATGGTTGTATAACAATGTGAATGCTTTTAGTATTACTCAACTATACACTCAAAGGCAGTTAAAATGGTAAATTTCATGTTAGGTATATTTTACCACAGTAAAAAAATTGAGAACAAAAAGAATGTAAGGATCTGGAGGTCATGTATGAGACGTGTACACTAAACTTGGAGAAAATTCCTGAAGATTAGACCCTGTGAGGGGACTAGAGAAGATCTCTCATTACTTGCTCAAGAAAACAGTTAACTTACATCCCAGGCATCCAGAACAGGCTATAAAAAACTAAGAAAGTCTAATGGCTGCCCTCAAAAATAGGCTTCCTGAAAGTGGCTAGGTTAATATCATGAGTACCAGGAGGTGGGCTGGGATTTAGCTCAGTTGGTAGAGCACTGCGCTGCAGTCTCTGAGGTCCCAAGTTCAATTCCCAGCACCACAAAAATGGGAGAAGGGCCTGGCAATCCACTCCCAAGGCAATCCCGAAACACTCAGCCATTGAAAACCCTATGAGAATCGCTATGAGTCAGATACCAACTCAACGGCACCTAACAACAACAACAACAACCAGAAGGTAGAGCAGAGATCAGATATCAACAGCTATAAGACAAACTTTAAAACTAGTGCTGTGGACTGAATGTTTGTATTGCCTAAAAGTTCATATGTTATGACCTACTTGTGAAAGAAATAGTGGATAGAAGCAGGGCCTTTAGGAGGTGATTTGGTCATGGAAGACTAGTGTCCTTACAAAAGAAGCTCAGAAGAAGTTCCCTGACTCAACACCACGTGATGATTCAGTTAGAACACAGCTACTTATGAACCAGGAAACAGGTCCTCAACAGATATCAAATCTGCTGCTGCCTTGGTCTTGCACTCCTATCCCCCATAACTGTGAGAGACAAATTTCTATCATTTATAAGCCACTCGGTTTGTTATAGTAGCTTGATAGTTTGTTAGAGCAACCCAAAGAGACTAACAAAAACAGTCAGGGGGAATTGATAAGTCACCCAGAGATGGGCTCACAGGGATTCACCAGGCAAGAGGCTGGCTCCATGTCTGACAGCTACCACATCTTCTAGGAGAGACAGTACTAATGTAAATCATCCTTTATCAGAAAAGGCAAGATACAATGTACAACCTAAAGAATACACAAGCTCAATTCTATGAAAACACAAATACAAAGAAACTGCTTCCAGAGTCACCTGGAGCCAAGTGAACAAAAGCACGGAAATGATGTTTTGCAGGACATAATCTCCTAGAGATTTAGGAGAAGCTGTGATACAAGTTATAAATGGCATGGTATATTGATTAAAGTATCAACTCTGGCTAACTCTGAGACTTACTCAAATGTTACTCACACTTAAATGTCACATACAGACACTCAAGAATTGCAAATATTCCCAAGATATACAAAATCATTTATTACACATGCTCGAAGGTCCACGCCAATTGAGAAGTTTCCACTCACTGCCTGTTGGGGTATGGCCAGAGTACTGAAGGAGAACTTCAGCAGAGATGGAAGATTCATTCTCTCACAGAATCTTCCTTCCTCATAAAACTCTGTCCAGGGTCTTTTGATCATAAAGAAAAAGCTCCCTCTAATCTTGGTCTTTCTCTTTACCATCATAAAGTACATGCTAATCTGCTACATTAGCTCCAGAAGCTCACAAGGTTGATGCACTTTTCCACCTAAAAGACGAGGTTTTGTAGGTCTCCTCGTACCAATAGTGACCATTATGATTACTTTGCAATCACAAACAAACTCAGAATATAAGCCCACATATTCTTTATTATCATAATCTATAATAGTGACTAATTTAAAAATAAAGCCTCTACAGGGAGAAACTCTACACTAACTTAAACCTTCTCTGTTTTTTGTTTGTCTGTTTGTTTGTCACAGTGAGTGGCACCACAATCCACATACTGCCCCACAAAATCCTGTAAGTCAACATCGTCTCTTATTATCTCTGTTTACCCAAATGCACTAAATGATCATATCCTGATGTCTTGGCCTTACTTACATTTCTCATTCTCTGGCTCTTTCTTCCTTCCTTCATTTTGGTTGCCTTATGATAAACATTCCCACTTGTCTGTCAGCTTGTCACATTGTGGGGGCTTGTGTGTTGCTATGATGCTGAAAGCTATGCCACTGGAATTACAGATACCAGTAGGGTCACCCAGGGTGGACAGGTTTCAGCTGAGCTTCCAGACTAAGACTAGGGAAAAGGACAGCTCACTCCAGGAAAAATTAGCCATGGAAAACCCTGTGATTAGCAGAGAAATACTATAAGATATAGTGCTGGAAAATGACCCCTCAGTCTGAAAGGCACTCAAAAGATGCCTGGGGAAGAGTTGCTTCCTCAAAGTAGAATTGACCTTAATGACAGGAATGGAGTAAAGCCCCAGGGATCACCATTTGCTCATGTGGCATGGCTCAAAATGAGAAAGAACAACTGTAAACATTCATTTATAATTTGAATATGGAATGTAGATAGTATGAATCTAGGAAAATTAGAAACTGTCAAAAGTAAAATGGAGCACATAAACATTGACATCCTAGGCATCGGTGAGCTAAAATGGACTGGTGTGGGCTATTTTGAATCAAATAATCATATGGTCTACTATGCCAAGAATGACAGCTTAAAGAGAAAAGAGGTTGCTTTCATCATCAAAAAAGAAATCTCAAGATCTGTCCTGAAGTACAATGCTGTCAGTGACAAAATAATTTCCATATGCCTATAAGGAAGGCAATCTAATGTGACTATTATTCAAATATACACACCTACCACTAAGGCCACAGGTGAAGAAAGGGAAGATTTTTTCCAGCTTCTGCTGTCTGAAATTGATTGAACATGCAATCAGGATATACTGATAATTATTGGTGACTGGAATGCAAACGTTGAAATAAAAAGAAGATTCAGTAGTTAGAAAACATAGCCTTGGTGAGCCGGGCGTGGTGGCGCACACCTGTAATCCCAGTGGCTCGGGAGGCGGAGGCAGGAGGATCGCAAGTTCGAGACCAGAGGCAGTCTGCATAACTTAGCGAGACCCTGTCTCAAAAAGTAAAAAAAAAAAAAAAATGGGCTGAGGTGCAGCTCAGTGGTCCAGCACTTACAGAGCATGCAGGCGCGAGGCCCTGGGTTCAACCCCCAGTACTGCAAAAAAAAAAAAAAGAAAGAAAGAAAAAGAAAAAGAAAACATAGCCTTGGTGACAGAAATGATGCTAGAGATCACATGATAGAATTTTGTCAGACCAACAAATTTTTCATTGCAATGAAAAAGTTTTCACTATTTTTCACCAATATAAAACATGACTATACACATTGAATTCACCAGACAGAATATACAGGAACCAAGTTGACTACATTTGTGGAAAGAGATAATGGAAAGCCTCAGTATCAGAAGTCAGAAAAAGACCAGGTGTTGATTGTGGATCAGACCATCAACTGCTCATCATATGCAGGTTCAAACTCAAACTGAATAAGAACAAATGTATGAGAGCCAAGGTATGGCCTTTAGTATATCCCAAAAGATTTCAGAGACTATCTCAAGAATAGATTTGATTTATTTGACACTAATGATCAAAGACCAGAGGAATTGTGGCATGACATCAAAGACATCATTCATGAGGAAAGCGAAAGGTTATTAAACAGATAAAAGAAGACCAAACTACATGTCAAAAGAGAAACTTGTTCTTGAGCTCTGCTCTGAAACTTGCTCTTGAACATTGAGCAGCTTAGGTCAAAGGAAGACATGACGAAGTTAAAGAATTAAACAGAAGATTTCAGAGGACAAATTGAGAAGACAAAATAAAATATTAAAATGACATGTGCAAAAAGCTGGAGATAGAAAACCAAAATGGAGGAACACACTCTGTTTTTCTCAAGTTTAAAGAATTGAGGGCCTGTAGCCATACCACTGTGGTGTCCAATCCCATCAGATCTCAGAAGATAAGCAGGGGTGGACCTGGTTAGTACTTGGATGAGAGATGGCCTGGGAACATCAGGTACTATTGGCTTGAAAGAAGGACCTGGCAACCCACTCCCAAAACACAATCAGCCCTTGAAAACCCTATGAATAGCAGAGAAGCACTGACAATAATGTTTCATCTGTTGTACATAGGGTTGCTATGAGTTGGACACCAGCTAGACAGCATTTAACAACAACAAGAATTGAAGAAAACATTCAAACCTCAAGTAGCAATAGTGAAGGATTCTACAGGGAAAATATTAAACAATGCAGGAAACATTGAAAGAAGATGGAAGAAATACACAGAACCATTATGCCAAAAGAATTGGTGGATAACCAACCATTTCAGGAAGTTGCTTATGATCAAGAACCAATAGTACTAAAGAAAGAACTACTAAAGTACTAAAGAAGTGGAAGCTGCCCTGAAGGCATTGACAAAACACAAGGCTCCAGAAATTGATGGAATACCAATAGAGATGTTTCAGCAAACAGATGCAGCCCTAGAGGTGTACACTTGCATATACCAAGAGATTTGGAAAACAGCGACCTGGCCAACTGACTGAAAGAGATCCATATTTGTGCCTATTCCCAAGAAAGGGGACCCAATCAAATGGATAAATTATCGAATGATATGATTAATACTATATGCATATAAAATTTTGCTAAAGATCATTCAAAAGCTACTACAGCAGTATATTGACAGGGAACTGCCAGAAAATCAAGCCATATTTATAAGAGGGCATGGAACCCAGGGACATCATTGCTGATGTCAGATGGATATTAACTGAAAGCAGAGAATACTGAAAATATGTCCATCTATGTTTTATCAATTATGCAAAGGCATTTGACTGTGTTGATCACAACAAATTATGGATAACATTGAGAAGAATGGAAATAGCAGAGCACTTAATTATACTTATGAGGAATCTGTACATGAACCAGGAGGCAGTCATTCAAACAGAACAAGGAAACACTGCCTGGTTTAAAGTGAAGAAAAGTGTGCATCAGGGCTGTGTCCTTTCACCATACCTTTTCAATCTCTATGCTGAGCAAATAATCCAAGACGCTAGACTTTTTATGAAGAAGATCATGGTATCAGGATTCGAGCAAGATTAACACCCTGCATTATGCAAAATGACAAAACTCTGCTTGCTGAAAGTGAAGAGGACTTGAAATATTTACTGATGAAGATCAAAGAACACAGCCGTAATATGGATGGCACTTCAACATCAAAAAAACAAAAATCCTCACAACTGGGTCAGTAAGTAACTTCATTATAAATGGGGAAAAGATTGAGGTTGTCTAAGATTTTGTTTTACTTGGTTCTACAATCAACACCCACAGAAGCAGCAGTGAAGAAACCAACAGATGCATTGCATTGGGAAAAGCTGGTATAAAAATAACTTTTTAAAATGTTGAAAATAAAGATGTCACATTGAAGACACAGGTGCTACAGTGTTTTCAGTTGCATCATAAGGTTGCAAAAACTGGACATTGAATAAGGGAGACAGGAGAAGAATTGATGTTTTTGAACTATGTGCTGGAGACAATTATTGAATATAGCACGGACTGTCAAAAGAACCAACAGATCTGTCTTAGAGAAAGTGCAGCCAGAATGTTCCTGGGAAGCAAGGATGGCTAGATTGCATCTTATGTATTCTGGACATGTTGTCAGGAAGGACCAATCCCTGGAGAATGACATCATGTTTGGGAAAGTGGCAGGTCAACAAAAACAAGGAAGACCCTCAACTGGATGGATTGACACAGTGGTACAATGAGCTTAAACACAAAAAAGATTGTGTGCATGGCACAGAGTTGGGGAGTGTTTCATTCTATTATAAATAGAGTTGTTATGAGTTGGACCAGACTCAACAGCACCTAACAACAACAACTATTTAGACATGACTATGGCTCAGTGGGACCACTCTGACGATTTCCATCTCCCCATATTCACTGTGACCCATTTCAGTTATTTCCGTATGTCACAGTGGATTAGGAAAGAAAAGAAAACCAAGCAAGAGATGATATCAAGGAAAGTCCTGCTGTGAGCTTGATCTGCAAGGGATTTCTACAGACAATTTAGTCCTTGCAACCGAATCAGTGAGTTAGGATATTTACTGTGTATTCCCACTCAGCTTAGTTTTTTATTCAGACCGCCTCTCATGACACTTGATGGTACTTCCTGCTCTCCATCTGTGCAGGGAAAATGGGTTCCAGCAGCCTAGGTGCAGCCAGCCATCAAGTGGATCCAGACACTGTCTATTGGGACTGAAAGTTCACCTGTAGTCCATGTGCAAGAGAAAGGTATTGCAAAAATATTATCAAAAGTTTCAGATTTTCATTTGACTATTTGAATATGAAACTGATTCAAGTGGTTCAATGGGGTTTCTATGGCTATCAGTCTAGCAAACTTGATCTAAAAAGATCAGTAACAGCTGGACACACACATGGTTGTTGTTGTTGTTAGATGCCATCAAGTCGGTATCTGACTCATAGCAACCCTCGTAGGGTTTTCAATGGCTGTTTCTGGATTGCCTTGGGAGTGGATTGCCAGGTCCTTCTCCTATTTTTGCAGTGCTGGGAATTGAACTTGGGACCTCATAGACTGCCACACAGTACTCCACCAACTGAGCTAAATCCCAGCCCATACACACATGGTATATGCCTATAATCCCAGCAACCCAGGAGGCTGAAGCAGGTGCATCACAAATTTGATGTCAGAGGCAACCTGTGCAACTTAGCAAGAGCCTGTCTCAAAATAAAAAGTAGAAAAGGGGTTGGGGATGCAGTTCATTCGGCAGAGGACTTGCATAGCAAGCATGAGGCCCTTGGGGCCTGGGGCCTGGGGAAAAAAAGATCACCAATGCTACCACATCCAAGGAACTTTTATTTTGTCCTCATCTCATTCTCCTTAGCAGAGTCTGTATCCCCTTCTTAAAACACAGCATTCCCTCAGCTTCTCTAACATCACTCTCTCTGGGTCCTCCCAGAGTCTCCTTTTCTGGGTATTCTTATTTTTCCAAATATAAATGCTTACTCTCAGGCCTTTCTTGCTTCATGTTTTCTCTCTTCATCTATTCCCATAGCTTTAAATACCCTAATGCTGTAGTTTCCTTATTTTATCCCAGACCTCTCCTCCATGCTTAGGCCTCATCTATCCAACTGCTCACTTAGCATTTTCACTGAATGGAATATTTTTAAATGATCTCCATTTTAAAGTACCAAAATTAAAAGCTCTGATAGTCTGCCAATTCTATACTTTGCACTTAGTTGGTCAACACAGCACCTGGGACACCTGATGGTTTTCTAAATCCCTGTATCCAATGCCACAGCATTCCGCATGCACTGTACTTCCAAAATATATTGTGGATCCACTCGCTTCTTGCCATTCCCACTGCCAAAACCCTGGTCCAACCCTAGTCTTACAGGTAGATGACTACAGTCATTTCCTGGCTAGTCTTCCTGCATTTTCATCTGTCCCCTTAAAAGTCAACCTCCGCATAAAAGAAAGAAGAATCATTTAAAATTGGATTCTGCTATTTCCCCATTAAAATGCTTTATTGGCTTCCTACAGTATTTTAAAACCTGTCACTGCCCTGATTGAAACACTTGAGTGGCTTCCTGTGGCATTTAAAATTAAATGCTACAATGACCTGTGTCACCTGGTCTCTGGCTGCCTTTCAAGCTGCATCTCCCATTTCCTCTCCTCATTTTGCTTTATCACATGGGATTCTGACTTTTGTGGGGGTCAGTACTAAAGCCATGCCAGGCAAGTGCTCTAACACTGAGCTACATCCCCAGCCCTGATTCTGACATTTTCTAAACATCTCTTTGTGCACTGGAACTAGAACACTGTTAATCCTGGCTCTTCACATAACTGGATCCTACTCATGTTTTGAAATCTCTACTCTGAAACGGCTTCCCTTATCTATCATTGTTCCTTACCCTGTTATTATTAATAGAAATAATTCTTCTTTATTACAATGAGTACCTATTTTGTTTTTGTTCAACTGTTTATTGTGTTCCCTTGCTAGAAAGTAAGCTCCTTGGGGACAGGAATCAGGTTTGTTCCCCACTGATTCCCAGAACCAGCAGGGCCAGATTCATGTTACATGATAAGTAAAGATTTCATGAGTGCGTGAAAAAAGGAAACAGAAGGCTGCTGTATCTTGTTTCATTTTTGCTCCTAACAAATTTACTATTTGAGGTCATTTAAAATATCATCGTTCTATATAAAAGACCTGTCCATATCTTAGTTAGGGCCCACCAACAAATCTGCAATCTTGAGGGGGAAAAAACCTGATATTTTTCCCTAAATATTGAATTGATCAGTTCATCAAGATTTATATATGACAAAGTACTGTTCAATGAGTACATGACTACAGTAGACCTCCCCAGAATCATAAGTAGCTATTTTAGATGGCAAGGTAAGTAGTTTCACAATGGTATTTTTCAAAGTGTTTTACATCAGGCTTTCTCTGCACCTGTCCTTTCTAGTAGCTGGGATTCTGGGTGACAAAACCCTGGCAATCATTTCTTGGAACTAAGCAGTGGTAGTTGATATCTAAATTTTTTCTTTTTGAAGAATTTAATTTTAGAATCTTAAAAGAGGATCCAATTTGGATGGTTGGTTCTTGGCCCAATTTCTACATTATTGAGTTATGCTAACTGGATGTGTTAAATGTGTGAATACTTTAAGAGGATACAACTGACACTCTATTTTCTAGAATTTTTTTCTTTATGGTCTGCATAGTTTATCATCTTTTTTCAATGCTAATTGAGATTAAAGACCTGACACTATAGATGCTATTGTTCAATAAAATATGGCTCCCACAAAATGCTATTTACATATTATTCTGACAGAGTAATATATATTCATTTTAGGAAAGTTTGGAAGGAGAGAAAAGTTTTTTAAAAAAGAAAACCTTAATCATCTACAACCTTTTACCTACAAATAACTCCATTATTATATTTTGTATATATCTTCCCTGTCTTTATATTTACACATACACATACTCATTCTTTCACTTGCTCATTCAACAAGCACTTACCGAGCATCTATGGTATGTCAAAAACAAGTTGAGATGCTGCTGAACAAGACATGTGAGGTCCATACATATTTGCAGTTTGAGTTGTAGGGGTTAGATAACACAAACAAAATAGTTCAGTTATTAATACTTCCACAGTTTTTTGGCAAAGGATTTAAGTGGCTGTTTTTCCCTAAGCAAATAACCCTTGTCTGAGCACAACATTTTGACTAATCTCTTCTTTTCTGCTAATTTTGATGGCACCATTATCATATGCAGCCATCCCTTGGTATCCACAGAGGACTGGTTCCAGGACTCCTTATGGATACCAAAATCAGTAGATGCTCAAGTATCTCCTATAAAATGGTGTAGTATTTGCGTATAACCCATGCATATCCTCTTACATACTTGAAATCATCTCTAGATTTCTTGTAATATCTAATGCAATGTAATTGCTGTATAAATAATTGTTACACTGGGTTGTTTAGGGAATAATGACAAGAAAAAAGTCTGTACATGTGCAGGAAAGGTGAACTTTAGAGACTATTTTCCATCTGTGTTTCACTGAGTGTGCAGATGTGGAGCCCATGGATACCAACAGCCAATTGTACTTATTTCTTATATTGAAGGCTTATGAACAGAACAGTGACATGAGCAGCATGATCTAAACAGTCTGTTAGGACATTTATTCTGGCAACAGTCTGAAGAAAGGATTTGTTGGTTATGAGCTGGAACGTGGTAGACCAGTTGGAAAGTTCCCATAGGCACCCACAAGGTGCTAGTGAGGATGGAAGACAAGTCTTGGGTAAAAACATTAAAGACATCAAACAAGCAGATTTCATCAAATGACTGGATTTGTGGCCAAAAAAAGACAAGGAGAAAGATAATTCTGAGTGTCACCCAAAGTATAAAGCTTCCATGTCCTGACCTGTGTTACTTGTTCAGACTCAAATGTCCACTCTTATTTATTCCAAACACCAATTAAATACAGGAACAAGACAAAATCAATTCATCTTTCTTCTTAGCACACTGGAAGCAAGTATTACAGAGCCAAATTATAAATTGATTATCTCCCACACTGATTTTAAAGTCCCTAACCTCCCTCTAGCCTGTAGCCATACCACTGTGGCATCTGATCCTGTCAGATCATAGAAGCTAAGCAGGGTAGGGCCTGGTTAGTACCTGGATGGGAAACCACCTGGGAACACCAGGTGCTGTAGGCTTGGGAGAAGGATCAGGCAGATCACTCCCCAGAAACAATTAGCCATTGAAAACCCTATGACTAGCAGAGAAGCACTGAGATACTGTTTCGTCTGTTGTATGTAGCATCACTATGAGCAGAAACTGACTTGATGGCACCTAACAACAACAACCACCTCCCTCTATCCTTCAAAACCTTGCTTATCTGAATTTTCCCCCAGTGGCTGAATCATAGTTGTTTTACCTCCAGCTTTCCAATCTTCCCTCCAGTTTCTCTTCCCTTCAGGGAAAACAGTGTGGCTTCCTCTCTTCATTATCTGGAGTTCTCTCACCAAAAGTAGGAATTCAGCTAGCTCTTAGGGCTGTGATAATTTCTAGGATGCCTCAGTAATTCTTGGCTATAAGTCACTCTCCAACAAACTTGATCCAGATCTTAGTCTCCAAACTAACATTTGTAGTTCCCTAGTGATTATTCTCTGTAGAAATCCTTCCTACACAATCACTTAGGTAAAATAACTCTCCCCAGGTGATATTCCTAGTGGATTCAGAGATGAGGGAGGTCATCTTTCCTCTCTTCTGCCACATTATTTTTTCTAGACAATCAGAATTATAAAATAATTGAATATAAGAAGACTTAGATGGGGAGGGTGGTGGGAGAAGCATACAAGAGGGTAAGGGGGCACCTATATGAATAATGTACATCAAAATGTATATATGGAAATGCCACAATGAAAAGCATGTCAGAATGAATCACATTAAGGCGTACAATAAAAATGTCCAATAAAAAATTAAATAAATAAATATTTTTTAAAAGTACTTGAATATAATGGTGTCTGCTACCTACTTCTATCTGTTGCATTATAATACATAGACTTATGAAGCTGTTTATAATGTTTGATCTAAGAATGCTGTTGAGGCTGAAACCAAATTGTGGTTGCTAGGGGAGTGGCACCTAATAACAACAGCAAGGGGAGTGGCCATTCAATAGAGATGGGGTTTTCTTCTGATAAAAATGTTCTGGAAGTAGATAGTCATATGATGGTTGCCCAAAAATGTGCATGTACCTTAAAGCCGTAACTGTACACCTGAAAATGGTGAAAATGATAAATGTGTATTTTAACACAATTTATTTAAAAGAATGATGTTGAAAATGCTGTTAACTAGATTTCAAAAATGACCTTTCTGTAAATATCTATGCTTCATTACCAACATGGTGAATTGCATAATGGATCATGTTTCCTTCTAACACTATCATACAGGAAGGTTTCACCCATCTTTTGGCCCTCCCTAGAAAGTGCTTAACATTTCACAGTTTGTCTTTTTGTACTAAGGTAACTCCATGCTCCTTGTACTTTCCTATCTTTATTGTTCCTTTTTGTCTCATTTTTCATTCCTATTTTCAATTTACTTTATCTTGCTACTATATATTGACCTTTGTAAGATATCTTAATTCATTTGAGAATCTGACAGAGTATAAATAACCTAAACATCAAAATATGACCAGATATAGTGTTTGCTGATTTTGCCAGTCATAATGTGGTCTTCCTGGTATAAATTTCACAATCATTTTTGCATTAAGATGTCCAAGAAATCCTATTAGACTTGAGACACATTTTATAAGATAGTTAACTTCTTCATAGTGAACATATTCTTTTTACTGGCTTTATTCATACCTGTTATTTTCTTTTGTTACCAGAACACCAACTGTCAAGTGCCATATTACAAATGCATTGATAATGATGAAATAGCCTTAACTTTGAGTAACGACCACTGTTGAGAAAACAAATCACACTTACTCTCTGTCAGGTTATTACTGATTAAAAGGAAAAAAGGAGCTTAGAGATGCCGTTTTGTCCAAAGTGAAAAAAAATGCTGCATCTTAGAAATAAAACACAATTACAATGTACACTCGTTTTTGTGGCAAATCAGAAAAAACACAAATAATTTCTAAAAATAGCAATGCAAACTTTTGTTTCGGGAGATTAGAGAGTTTCTCATAAAATTAGTTGTTGTTGTTGTTAGGTGCCGTCGAGTCGGTATCCAACTCATAGCGACCCTCTGTACAACAGGAGAAACACTATTGTCAGTGCTTCTCTGCTGTGCATAGGGTTTTCAATGGCAGATTGATTTTTGGGAGGGGGTTGCCAGGTCCTTCTCCCAAGCCTACAGCTTCTGGTGTTCCCAGGCGGTCTCCCATCCAGGTACTAACCAGGCCCCACCCTGCTTAGCTTCCAAGATCTGACGGGATCGGATGCCACAGGGCTACCGCTGCAGGCTCTTATAAAATAGAGGTTGTTATGATGACAGAAAATATTTTTAAATGAAAGTCTCCATGTTTAGTCTGAAACATATATGGGATAAATGGACATTTGGAATATGTACATTCCAGAAAATAGCTGGATCATCAAAACTGTACTGTTGACTGTGGGAATGTGAGTGAATTTATCGATTCCTTCAACAAGTATTTTATCTATGTGTGCTGAGCACTGTACTATGCCCCAGGGATAAAGTAGTGGGGACACTGGGCAAAGATGCTTACTCCTTAGTGAAGGAGAGATATAAAAAGGCAGACAATTTAAAAAAAAAATTTTATGTGTGTGTGGGAGGGGTGGGTGTCACCAGTGTGCATAATCTGGGTAGACAGGGAAGTTTCTAGAAAGTAACATCCACATTGAGACCTGAAGCACATATAGGAGAAAGTCAGTCTTAGGGCAGGCAGGACTGAGCTGGAGACAGAGAGAGCTTTCCAGACAAAGGGGCAAGCACATCCAAAAACCCAGAGCAGAGAGTATAATGCATTTGGAGAACAGGTGACTCAGTCTGCTTAGAGCTTAGAGGGCAAAACATTAAATGGCTAAAGAGAAAGCTAGGGGGGAAAGCAGAAGTCATCTGAGGGATTTGGGGATCTCTAATAACCAGGATTTATCCTAAGAAAACTGGGAACCACTGAAGGTTTTAAAGCAAGAGAGGAACATGGTTTGATGTACATTTAGTAACATGTAAACACCTGGCTTCGGTGTTTGGAATTGGATTGGAAAAGAGCACAGTAGGCTACTGTAACAGATTAGGTAAGAAAGGATGAGGGCCTACACTGCTGGTGCCTAACCATTCTGATTATGCAGTCATACCTGTAAAATAATCTTGAGAAATACATCCTCATTTTGTGTTCATTTGTATATGCATAAAGTACAAATGTATATTATCTTAATAAATGAAACAAACAAATAAAATGAGATGAAATAGATAATAGAAGTTCTAATGTTTTCTTCCTGCATCCCAACAGATGACCTCACACATATCCCTAAAGGCACAGGCCACACGTTGTAGGCCTCTGGCCTGAATTAAGAAAGTGGTAGTGAAAACGGAGAGACAGGAACAAACTGAAGAAGAAGATAGGACACAGCAGCAACAGGATTTGGCCGATTGAATCCAGAGGAAGAAAGAATGAGACAAGAAGCTGCTGGGGTTTCTGGTTTGTGTAACTGATGTTATGTAGTCGGTTATGATACACTGGACAAAAAAATAAGTTTGGGTGGCAAAAGCACAGAGAGAAGTGAGATGGAGAAACATAGTAATGTCTGGAGAGAGTTCAGTAGACAGTGGCTTATGGAGAGATAGAAAAATCACCTCACTGTTCTAGCTAAGTGTATATGTCATATAGAATTTTAATTATAATTAAAATTGGGAAATCTCTTCCTGCCAAGTGTCCAGGGACCTCTTTTCTATTTGAGTCTTTATAATTACAGACTCCACAAGACAGAAAATCTTAAGTGTTCCTAAATGAAGGTATACCTGCAGCCGTAGCACTGTGGTGTCTGATCCCATCAGATCTCAGAAGCTAAGCAGGGTCAGGCCTGGTTAGTCTTTGGATGGGAGACCACCTGGGAACACCAGATACTGTACGCTTGGGAGAAGCACCAGGCAACCCACTCCCAAACATCAATCCGCCATTGAAAACTCTATGGATAACAGAGAAGCACTGATGATAGTGGATAGTGTTTTGCCTGTTATATGTAGGGTTGCTATGAGTCAGACACCAACTCAACCATACCTAACAACAACAAATGAAGGTATACTCCTCCTCAAGAATTTTGGCCTTCAGATCTAGTATAATATTAATCTACAACATCAGAGTTTAGCGATAGGTACCATAAAATACCTGAAACATAAAATGGCCTTTAAACAAAGTTTCAGATAGGCTTTCTGTGACTTCAAGATCGTGCGCTTCACAGTAACATGTTCAGGAGCTAAAATTTCCATTCTAATATAAGATTTGGGAAACTCTAACAACCTAAAACATCTACTGTTGGCTGATTGCATTTAATGCCATACAGAGTGTCAATTTAGGGTTCATCTGAAAGCCCCTAATATCAGTCACAAAGGCCCATGGTAGACCCCAAGAACTGTTTAAAGAAGACAGGAAAAAATGTAAAAAATGGGCCAGTATCACATACATATAACTTCAACCCTAATTATAAGATGTTTAAGAGATCTCTTCTGAATTCTCTCTTGAACTAGAAAGGTAGTGATGAAAGATTCAAGTCAAATGTGTTATCAGGTTTTATCTTATGTTGAAAGAGTATCAAGATTTATAATTGTAAAATTAAATACCTTGGAATCAATCTAACCAAAGACCCTTCAGATCTCTACAAGGAAAATTTCAAAACATTAAAGAAAGAAATAGCAGAGGACACTGAAAAATGGAAAGATCTCCCCTGCTCCTGGAGAGGGAGAATTAATATAGTAAAAATGGCTATCCTACCGAAAGCAACCTATAGATTTAATGCAATGCCCACTAAAATTCCACTGACTGACTTTACAGAAATAGAAAAAAATGATCCAAAAATTCATGTGGAACCACAAAAGACCATGTGTAGCCAAAACACTCTTAAGCTGCAAAACTAATGCAGGTGGAATCACAATCCCTGACTTTAAGATATACTACGGGGCAGTAGTTGCAAAAACAGCTTGGTACTGGCAGAAAAATAGGCCCGAAGACATCTGGAACAGAATAGAAGACCCAGATATACCTCAACATACCTGTAGCCACCTGATTTTCAACAAAGGAGCAAAGCAAGTAAACTGGAAAAAGGACAGCCTTTTCAACAAATGGTGCTGGGAAACATGGTCATCTGCATGCAGAAAAATGAAAGCTGACCCCATCTCTCAATACACATGAGAGTTAACTCAAAATGGATAAAAGACTTCAACATAAAACCAGAAACTTTAAAACTTATAGAAGGCAAGATAGGCAATACACCCCATCATATAGGCATAGGAAAGTATTTCCTTAATAGGACTCCAATTGCTCAAGAAATTGCAACAAGAATAGATAAATGGGATTACATGAAATTAAAAAGCTTCTGCACAGCAAAAGAAACAATTAACAGAGTCAAGGAAACCCCCACGGAATGGGAAAAAATCTTCACATCCTATACATCAGACAAAGGTCTAATTACTAGAATTTATAAAGAACTCAAGAAAAACGTCCCCCCAAAAATAACCCAATACACAAATGGGCAAAGGAACTGAGTAGACAGTTCTCAAATGAAGAGGTCCATAAAGCCATGAAACACATGAAAAAATGCTCAATATCCCTAGCCATTAGGGAAATGCAAATTAAAACAATTCTGAGATTTCATCTTACACCAGTAAGAATGGCCAAGATCAATAAAACAAATAACAACAAATGCTGTCGAGGTTGCGGGGGAAAAGGGAACACTCTTACATTGTTGGTGGAGCTGTAAATTGGTGCAACCACTGCAGAAATCAATATGGAGGTATCTTAAAAAACTGAAAATAGATCTACCATATGACCCAGCTATAACACTATTGGGAATTTACCCAAAGGGAGATGGGTCATCATACCACAGAGACACCTGCACCTCCATGTTCAATGCAGCACTTTTCACAATAGCAAGGATATGGAATCAACC
>VMDO01021160.1:0-35843 GCA_007922755.1 Pedetes capensis
GGCTTCAAGGGAAAATCAGTTTCCTTGCTTCTGGTTTCTAGATGTCACTTGTGTTCTGTGCCTCATGGATCCTTCCTTACTTCACTCCAAACTTTTGCTCCCTTGCAACCTCCTTTTCCATTGCCATATCTCTGTCATAATCTGACTCCTCTTATAAGAATCCTACAAGTACACTGGGCCCATATAATAATCCAGGATAATTGGCCCATCTCAAGATCCTTATTTGATCACATCTGCAATGTTTGTTTTGATACACAAAATACTGCAATATTCATAAGCTCTACATATGAGAAAAAGAACATCCTTAAGGGAGGGATGAGCACATTATTAAGCTCACCACACATTTCTTCTGATCTTATCTATTTTCTTCAATGAAAAAATTAAATAGTTAAAAGTGAAAACAGAGTAGAGGTTCTAAAGTGATTAAAAAGAGAAAAGAAGGGTTGACAATGTCAACTCACCGAGTGGAAAAGGGAATTCACCAGGCAAATAAAGGAAAAATACTTATTATGATTGTTGTTGTTGGACTCAAGGGACTCAAGGTGCCATTGAGTCGGTATCCGACTCATAGCAACCCTCATAGGGTTTTCAATGGCTGTCTGTTTAGGGATTGCCTTGGGAGTGGATTGCCCGGTCTTTCTCCCATTTTGGCGGTGCTGGGAATTTAACTTGGGACCTCAGAGACTGCAGCACAGCACTCTACCAACTGAGCTAAATCCCAGCCCACTTATTATGATAGCTACCTCAAATTAGAGTTATTAATGTAAAACAGTGGGATTACCACAGGGGCACATGTCTTTAGCTTATCGATCTTCTAAAGTGCTGGTGAATAGTCAGAAGAAGGCTGAGCTTAACAGGGTGGGGGGTTTACCAGATCAGTGTATCAGAAGGGAAGGGAAGCTGAACTAGGTTAAAATAGAACAAAATAGATGGTGCATATAAACAGTGGAAAAGTGATATGATTAATTGGTGATCTCACTTGGTTAGAGATGGTTAGACTGCATTCTGGAGTAGGTTATCAAAGGGTGTATCAAGCAAAATTGCAATATTGAAGGTGTTAATGTTTTGATAATGATAATGTCAAGGGTATGACCATGGGAAGGAAGATATGATTCTACCTTGGGACCATACCCACTATTACTATTTAAAAATAAAACAAAGCAAAACAAGGAAGCAGAAAAGTAGTGATTTTATGAGGTGCCTGTATTTGAACTACAGAAAGAAATGAATGAAATGTTCAGAGAAAAATGAGTATTTAAGTATAACAAATGACTTTTGACACCCAACAATATGTAAGTTGAAGTTTTGACTTCAATATCTTAGAATGTCTTTAGAGGCAAAGTTTGTAAGGGCTAATTAAGTTAATAAGAAATCATTATGTTGGACTCCATTCCAATAGGACTGGTATACTTATAATAGGAGGAAATGAAGCTGGGTGCCATAGTGCCCACCTGTAATCACAGAGAATCGAGATGTCTCCAGGAGGATTGTTAAATTGTAAGCAAGAAACAGCCTTTGCAATTTAGAAAGATGCTTTCTCAAAAAACAAACATACAAGCAAATAAATAAAAGGGGTTGGGGGTGCTGTTCGGTGGTAGAGCACTTTGATTGTATGAGTGAGAGCCTGGGTTCAAGCCTTTAGGTATCTCACCCCAACCTTCTTTCCCCAAAAGAAAGAAATTTGGTTATAAGAGGGAATTAGAGTGAATGTCTGATATCTATATTCACATATAATAAATGTGTATAAATATATAATTTCAAATAATTATAGAAGTGGTTATAGTTTCATATTATTAGATATAAATAAACAAAATCTTATTTTATTGTCTATTTGGAATCATATTAGGAAAAAAATCAATACATACTTTGAAAAATGTACACTATTATCACTTAAAAAGTCTTTTCATGGAACATATGCAGTTATCAAACAGAATTATAGTCATTGTTTCATGCCAATTACCATTTTGTTTATGAAGCAAATCCTTTTGCTGTTGATTTTATTGTCCTGATGGTTTGTTTTTCCTCTTTGGGCTTTCAGAACTAGGCACGTAGTTATTATTCTAATTACTATTCTCTCTCTCTTTCCACACACACAAACACACACACACAAAAGCAAATTTCAGTAAAAATTGTATATTCTATGTACACTTGATTATCTTATTTTTGTATTGCCTTCTCCATATACAATAACCTGTTTCCCACAGATATATAATGAAGTTGCCCTACATTGGGTGTAAAAATTCTGTGTCTAGTACAATTTTCATCCCTGACTGGCCAGATTCCCTTAGGTGAATCATTTAACTTTCTGAATCTCACAGTTTTTGTATGTAAACTAGGAATAGTGATAACCACACTATTAAAAGAAACTATGTTGTTAGGTGTCCCACTCATAGGGACACTCACAGGGTTTTCAAGGCTGTTTGTTTTGAGATTGCTTTTGGAGTGGAATGCCAGTTCCTTTGCCTATTTTTGCAGTGCTGGGGATCAAACCCAGGGTCTCAGAGATGGCAGAGTGGCACTCTACCAACTGACTTAAACCCCAGCCATAAAAGAAACTATATAAACACCTAATTTTATAAATTATATTATTACATTTATGTACTACATATTATTACATATATGTACTACTTTTAACACCATTAAAACACTGTTTACTACCTATTGCTGTTTCTTCAACAACAGTGTGGATTATGGAGTACAAGAGACAGAAAGTATTAGCTAACTTCAGCTTCTTTCTTGCCACTGGGTACACCAGGGCAAAGATGAGGTGTCAGGAGTATTGGTCTATTCCTTTTATATACAGTTTTTAGGTTCTTCTTATTTCTCTTGAATATGAAGAGAAATTTTATTGATTTTTCTAAGCACATATGCATCAAGTTTGATGTATGGGCTCTGAGGATATCAATCAGCTTTCATTTCTTCACTTGGAATAAAAATGTTCAAGAAAAAAGGACACCTGAATTTGCAAATAATTATAATTACTATATATTCTCTACTCCTCTGGCTCATAGAAATGTACATATAAAGCCAATTAAAACTATTTTTTACATTGGTCTATATAAAGATATCAAACCTAGGAAGCAAAGTTAGCTGAGTCAAAAGTTTTATTTTATTCTCTAGCCCATTATTGGATAATTTAATATTGCTTTTGTTCATTTTGTTTTGGTTTTGGTATGCATTGAGCCCATTAAGAAAAAAATTGGAAATTATGCCTATAGATGTTTTGGTAAAGATGAAATATTTAATGGCATACTTACCTAGATAATTATAATAAGGAATTCTTTAATCTACTCTTTATGTGTAGGTACAGTCCCAGGCAAATCAGGATGAAAAAGAATTTCTAAATTGCTTGGAGGTACTTTGTTTTACTTCATTTTTTCCTATGTCTTCCTATCTAGTAAAAATCAAATTGAAATTGAAAATATTTATGGCAGGAACAAAAAGACCTAGTATTGAATGTCCATAGGACTTACAAAAAGTAGCACTCACTCTAGCCTGTGAAACTAGGGTGGGCATCAAGTTATTTCTAAGTCCAGTAGAATTCATGAGGCTCAAGTGGGAAGCTTATGTTTTTTAAAATTTATGTATCTGCAATTTCTTGGGAGATCTTTAAAAAGTGATTCTGAAATGATTAAATTGGTCTTCCAGGAATCTATTCCTGCAGTTTGGATACTCTTTCTCTCAAATAAGCAATTTTTGGTCAGGCCTGGGAGTTATGCTTTTTCTTCCCCATATATCTCATGCTAACCAATGATTTATTTAGACTTGAGTTCTGGTTTTATTATATGAAGGCAGAATACTTGAGTGGAATTAATTGTGTTCACTATTTTGTTTAACCAATAGTGTCAGGAAAATTTCTAATGAGTTGTTTTCCACTCACACAAATAGTAGCACATAGATCAATAAGCATCATGCAATTTGAATATTGAATTCACACTTTGAAATGGCCTTAGAAAGTTAGCTCATTGATGTGGGAAAGCTTTTATTGCAGTTGCCATTAGATGAACACAAAATCCAAATGTCAAAAGCTCCTTTGCAACTGGGAGAGCAATGAAGTTAAAACAGCCATGGTCATCAAAGTGCTGAGTTCAGGAAATTCCAGGAAATCACAAGAGTCCTTTGAAAAGCCAAGAGCATTTGGGTCAACATTAGCATACATTGTGTGAATAAAGGGCTGCTTTTATTCACCGTTATGTTCCATTTTTTTTAAATCTAAAGATATATTTCAATTAAAGTGCCAAGATGATAATGCCTAAGAACATTTGAATGGCTTCTCTAATATGCAAGATTAAAATCAGTTAACAGAGCTAAGTAGGCAGTTTAAGAGTCTAGATTTGAGGCTAGGATGTCAGGGGTGAGGCTATCAAATACATACATAAATCATGAACTTCTGTGTCTGCAGGTGTCATAGTACAGTAGAGCTTAAATCTGTGATAAAAATGAGTAAAGGACTAATGGCATAATTTAAATTGCTGAGGAGTATAAGTTTGCATTCAAGTGGCTAGACTGAAGTTGTGAAAATGTTGGAGGGGGAAGAATTGAGTGATAAAATTTTGACCTGAATTTTGAAAATTGATTGTCACTCTGAAGATACATAACTTACTTTTTATTATAATCACTTTTCACTCAGTGGAAACTCAATAAATATTAATGAAATTATTTACTATAATAATAACAATCAGAACAATGACTAATATTGCTATTATTTATTCAGTGTTAGGATGTCAAAGGCTTTGTTCTGAATGTTTCTTATGTGCTCACTCATTTAATCCTCATAAAACTATACAAAGCAGAGTTATTACTGCCCTCGTTTAGAGATGCAGAAATTTAGTGAATGAAAGCTACAAAAAGCTAGAATGTGATGGTCAGGGTAGTTCTAAGACTCATCCTCATGATTATTCTCTACGATCTTATGCAAATTAAGTAGATTTATTTATCAATTTTATATTCACTCTTGTCAGTTCCTAAATTCAGATTTGAGTAACTTATCACTTCTTGTTTTTTTTTTTTATTAACAGTTTAGTATCAATGTCACTTTATATTTATAGTTGTTAGCTACAGCTGGGTGGCATTTTATTTTGCCATATTTATTAGTATAATTTCTCCTGTCTGATGATCATTTGGTAATAAAAATCTAAACATTTTAAGAATAACTTCACCTTTTCTTTCAATGAATCTGATAAATTCAAGAAGGAAACACAGTCTTTATATATATCTGGCTTCTTTCACATACAGTAAGAAAGAGAAAAAATGATGGACACTTATCCCAAACAATAAATCAGCATTAAGTACAAACTATATATGTGCAGTCAACAAAACAGACATAATACATTCACGTACAAGCTAATTGAAGTTCATTAAACACAAAAGAAAACATTGCCAATCTCCCTTGTGATTAAAAAGCTACCGTATTAAAGGCTGGTGATGTTACATACTGGTCAGGGTTGTAAGCAGTAATTAATACTTGGGCTCTTTACACTGAGGCTCATTGTCTTTGGAGTGCAACATCAAAGCCTCAACAGATTACCAGCACTTAAAGTAAAGCAGTAATGTTTGGGAGAGTATTTGCCTTCTGATGTGGCTACAGTTTATACTCAACACTAATTGCTAATATTTGTCATTTCACAGTTTATTGATTGGTTGGTCTTTGTTGCTTATTAAGATATGAGTTGCCAAGTGTTTGCCAATACACTTAGTTGTTGAAGGTTAAAAAGAAATTCCCTCAGAAAATTGCAGAAAAGTGGTCCACAATTATAAAACTGGGTCTCATTATCTAAAAAGTGGGTCTGTGATTTCCAATGACTTTGCTTTCCTGTGTTGTGTTGTTTTTGTTAGGGCTTTTGTATGTGGTGCCTTGCAGCTCTATGTGAATTCAATGGCTAACTTAACCTTTCTGTTATTTTCCACTCCTAGGTTTGGTCATTATTCAATCTGGCTATTTTGTGGCAGCACTATTTCAATGTTGTTCCCTTCAACAAGCATTTATTATTAGCCCATTATTACATAGCACTGTGTGCCAGGTGCTCTATTGCTTTGATTTTTTTTAAAAGCAGATTTGTTTGGTCCTAGATTCTTTAAACAATGTTGTCAACATCACTTATTTCTTTAGTTATAGCATCAAATTAAAAGTTATTAGTTTATCTTTGTACCAGAAATCTTTTTAGAAATGTGTTTTGCATTAATAATCATGCGGTGTTATGATTGTCCATGTCTAACATTTTTTTGCCTATCTGTTACTAACAGGCTAAAATATTAATTCCAAGGTGCAGATCATATTCATATTTGAATAATTTCCTTTTCATAAAGGACTACCAAGACCAATCCTGCTACATATTATATCTCTTTTTTCTTCAGTCAACATAAAAAATCTAAACTTTCCAAGTCATTCAATATAACAACAATTCTATCTTCATTGTTTTTTGTGTGTCTTAATGTGTCTCAAGATCTGAACACTCTCCATCTCATCTAACTCTTTCATTATGGTCTCTGGAACTTGTGTTATTTGCTAGCTTTGCCATAACAAAGTACCTCAAACTGCATGGCTTAAATAACAAAAAAATACTTTTTTCTCAGAAAAAAGTTTTTCTCTAAAAGTCTGTGGTCAAGGTGTCCTCAGGATGGATTTCCTCTGAGTCTTCTACCTTAGCTTGCAGATGGCTATCTTCCAACTGTGTCTCACATGGTCTTATTAGTTAGGTTAGTTTAGCTATTGGCAGGCAAAATGGAGGTAAAGGAGGTTAAAAGTGACTCCTGTTTTCTGCCCTAATGGATGAAGCCATGTGCAAGACAAATTTCTAAAGACATTGGAAGGATGTTGCACTAATAGACTCCCCACCTTAATCCAAGATGAATGAGAAGATTAATAAGGTTAAAGGTGTGTGCCTCTGTGGTAATATTGTTTTATATTAATGGCCCTATTTGAAGTGGCTCTTATAACAAGTAGTTCTCCTTTATTTGCCTGCTCAATTAATTCCCTTTTCCACTTGGCGAGTTGACATTGTCAATTGTTCTTTTCTCTCCTTAATCCTCCTACAGCCTCTCCTCTATGTTCACTTTTATCTATTTTATTTTATCTTTTTTTTGTCATCGAGGAGGATAGATGAGAAGAAATGCATGGTGAACTTAAATCCCTTCCCTAAGGATGTTCACGTTCTCTAGAATTTATGAATATCACCATATTTTTTATGTTAATACAAACTTTGTGGCTGTGATCAAGATAAGGATCTTGAGATGGGTAGATTATCCTGCACCATCAAATGCGCCCAGTGTACTTGTAGATTCTTATAAGAGGAGTCAGAGTAGGACAGTCAGAGACATGACAGTGGAAGAGGAGGTTGCAAGACTGGAGTGAAGTGAGGAAGAATTCCTGAGGCGTGGAATGCAGGTGATGCCCAGAACCTAGAAACAAGGAAACTTTCCTTTTAAACCTCCAGAAAGAACGAAGCCCAAATAATGTCTTGATTTTAGACATCTCATCTCCAGAATTGAGGAATAAAAAATTGTTTTGGTCTAAGCCACTAAACTTTTGGTAACTCATCACAGCAGCAATAGGCAACTAATACATAATCTATCATTTAATTCTCAGGTTTACTCAGTATCACTCATTAGCCCCCAAATGTTTTTCTCCCCTTCCTTCTGTCTCTGACCCACCACTCTGAAATAGAATTCACTTACCTACTACCTACTGTGAGGTTATTTACTTCCAGGGTTTATGCTTCTATTTTTCAATTCCTCAAACTTTCTCTAAGCTCATTCGCATGAATATACAAATATTTCACAAGATTTCCTGTTTTAAAAGAAAAATTCCATTACTTCAATTTCTTTTTCTAGTTTTCCTTTTAATAAAGCTTGTGAAGATAGTTTTCTATTCTAAGTACCAACTTCGGGTGCTTGCCTCTGTCTCTCACCATTGGACTCCAATAGACTTTCATTTTTTACCTACTCTTCTAAGCAGCTGCTCTCAAAATCATTAATGACTTTCAGTTCTCTCAGTTTCTGAATTTCAAATTTGAATTAGTCACAGTACTTGGCCTATCAATAGCAGTCGATCTTTGTATTGCTGTAGTTGTTTCTTATTTTGGTCATTTTCTTTACTGTATTTTGCCTTTCCACTATATATTCTTTGTCTGTGTTTGGTCCAGTTCTCAGTCCTTGATCTTTTTCTCCTTTCTTCTCCTTAGCTTTTCCCTCCTCTTTTTTCCTTACCCATGTTAGTTCTGTAAACAAGAAGGTTAGTCATTTTCAAATAATTGTAGCACCCAGGGGTGCACTTGAGAAAATTGGGTAAAAAATGTAGAATTGTAATGCATTCACAGTGATTGGAAAAGCTGCTATTGATTTTAAATAAGCAGAATCAGAAATTTTAGACTTCCTAGAATAACAGGTTATAAAGAATTGCCCTGAATCCAAATAACTGTAAAGTGTTCCACTTAATGTTCATGCTAGTGAAAAGGCTGTTTGGAATTACCTAAGCCTAGAACATGACTCCATTTAAAAAAAAGTACTAAACTTGTGGTAGAATTTTGTGCATACTGGTTATTTTTGGAATACAGCTATTCTGTACAATCAGGGAAGATAGTACAATATTTTGTTTTGTTTTTGAACCCTAAAAGAATCGTATAAGTGATAATGATGTTCTGAGATTTTGAGAGTTTAATGTAATATCCCTGCATTCCTAGCTATTTAAATGTTTCTATAATTCATCAGGCATATTGGGACATGTCAATAAGCCCAATAACTCACAGGTGGAAGCAAGAATTTCATGAGTTCTAGCCTAGAGGCATCCTTCATAACTTAGTGAGACCCTGTCTCAAGATAAAAAATAAAAAGTGGGCTGGGTGTGTAGTCCAGTGGTAGAGTGCTTGCAAAGAATGTGTGAGGCCCTAGGTTCAACCTCCAAGTACCACAAAAAACAAAACAACAACAACAACAACAACAAATAAGTTTCTATAATTCACATTAATGGTAACTCTAGTATATACTCAAAATACTTAACTAGTTGGGTCTTGTGTCAAGATGTTAAATAGAAACAATATGTGGTAATATTTTTTAAATTGAATATGGTCTTACTTATCCAATTATAAACTTTTTATAATAAAATACATGTAGTATAGACATGCCTGAACATTTGGTATTGATACGTAAGTTAAACAATGTCATAAATTAATCTTCTAAAGATGTCTTCTTTATATTTCTTAGGACATTGCAGATATTTTAAAATTAAATATTTAGTGGTCTAATTTATATGTGATTTTTCTCTTCAGGTAATAAAATGGCTCTTAAAAATGTGCTATAATCTGAGGGCAATGGGCATGATGGGTTGAAGTCACAGTATAGATGATCTCACATGCCCTTAGCTTGCAAAATATTCTATATCTTATTGATTAATTTCGCTCTCTCTCTGTCTACCATAACCTAGAGTCACACTTTCAAGCACCTACCTAACATTTCCATTTAGGATTCTAGCAGCAATCACAAACGTGAATCAATACTTTTGAAATCTTTCCCCAACTTACCCACCTGTTAAATAATTCCACTATTGATCCAGTTTCACAGGCAAAAAATCTAGAATTCATCCTTGACCCCATGCAGCCAGTGTCATAGCCATCATCTGGCAAATTCTTTCTACTCTGTCTACTCTCTTTTCCACATTTCAGGATTTCCTAGTCTCTTTCCCCAGTTGCTTTAACAAATCTTAGCTTTGAGGCAGTAGTAACAGTCCTTTGCCTTTGTGCACTATAGCATCTCTCTGGAGCCTCGATTCTGGATGCCCAGAATAATGGCTACCTCTTTTCTTTGAAACCAGAATTGAGTAGTCAAGAAAATTCAAAAGCACTTTTGTATTTTGTGGGGCAACTGAAGTCAGAGAGACTCATTTTTTATTAAAAAGAATTAGAAATAAGCCAAGAGGCTCATCATCTTCTTGTATAAGTAGCTCAATTGCACTCTGAACTGTCTGACGAGAATTTCCTTCCTTCTTCTCTCCCTTCTTTCCTTCCTTTTTTTCCCCTCCCATTTCTCTTATTTTAAATCTTCCTCCAGTTCTATATAGGACAAAACCCAAGCCAACCCAACCCAACCCAAACTGTAGAGATGGAATAATGAATCATGTGGCTTTAAGTGCAGATGAGACAGGGACCTGGAGAGGGAGCTAGGCATTCCTTCATTCCATGAATATTTATTGAGCCCTAACCACATGTTAGGATACCGACTCAATGGCACCTAACAACAACAACAACAATATCTCTATTGCTAGAGATAAGAGGTAACCCACACAATATTTGTTCCTTAAAGAATTAACATATACTAAAACGATTCAGAAAGTAACAATTTCTCAAGAAACTAGTGTCAAACAAGGAGGATATTGGGAAGTTAGTATATTTGGCAAGACAGAGTTGGGAGGATGCCTTTCTGAGAAGATGACTTTGAGTAGTAACCTGTCTAATAAGGCAGTATCTGTAGAACCCTCAGAGGAAAGAAGGTAAGATGTGCAAAGACCGATTGTGTTGCAGGAAGAGGATGGAAATCACTGGGCCTGGTGCATTAAGAAGAGAATCATGGCAGAGAGGCCAGATCATACATGGTGATTGCTGTTTTCAGGTTTGGCAAAGAATTTGGATTTAACTTTAAGTGTAATGGGAAGCTCTGAGATGGTTTTAAGAGGGACACAATCTAACATACATTAAAAAATCATCTGGCCTCTTTGTGGAGAATAAATAATAAGGAAACATCAATGATCCTAAGGAGATGGATTAATAAACTACTATGACTATTGGTGAGAGAAGACAGTCATTTGCTACAGGGGTAATGTTTAAGTAGCAGAGTAAGAAGACTCTTGGATTGAAAAGAGTGCCAGGGAAGAGTTAATGAGAGATTACATGGAGTCTTGTGAGGTGGGTGTGATCCCTGAGCCCCCAGGTATAATTTGCTTTATGGGTACCCATAGGAAAACAGATCTTCACCTACACTTTGAGATTCTGGAGCAGTGGAAGTGTAAATGTGTTAAGGCATAGTAGACATTCCTGTTTCTTCACTCACAGGAGTGTAGTCTAAGCCCCAAATAATTCTTTATTCTTCTTCTTCTGGATTTTGTGTTTTGATAATGGACTATACAGTCTGATGTTAAAGACCAGTAGGCTACTTTTATAGAGTATTTGTCTGAGGTTGTTGAAATACCAAATAGTGGAGCCTTGGTCATAGTAATATTTTAATTATCACCTTTATGATACAGGATCCTTTATGAGACTTACAAGGCCTAGAGAAGCTTGATTGAAATAAGTGAACCAGTTCACAGCTAAGTTCCCCACACCTTGCCTGAGAGTTTATGCGTGTCATCCAATAGAAGTCAGATGACGCAGCAAGTGAGCCTCCAAGAAAACCCATTTTCCAGTCTCTTGATGGGGAACACATGGTTTGGAATTAAATTTGCACAACTTTGACTTACCTGATTTTTCCAAAGTTGCAGAAATATAAGGGAAGATTGCAAGGAAGGTCATAAACTAGAAATCAAAAACTCTTTCTCCGTTAGTGGGATGTAAGTATAGGAAGGGGCTGGGATTTAGCTCAGTTGGAGGAGCCCTGAGCTGCAGTCTCTGAGGTCCTGAATTCAGTTCCCAGCACCGCAAAAATGGGAGAAGGGCCTGGCAATCCACTCCCAAGGCAATCCCGAAACAGTCAGCCATTGAAAACCCTATGAGGGTTGCTGTGAGTCGGATACTGACTCGACGGCACCTAACAACAACAACAACAAGAAGTATAAAAAGGAGAACAAAGTGAACATGAACATAACTGCAGAACCCCAGAGATTTTAAAGAATGTGTAAGGAGATCACTCTGTCAAAGGTCAGTCATTTAAGGACGGATAACAGAAACAGCATTGCAGTTGACACTTAACCAACATGGGCATAAGGGGATCAACCCCTTTACCTGCTGCCCTCCACATTTAAACACTTGAATATAAGTTTTCACTTTCAAAAAATATATTTAAGACATTTTAAACAGGTGCTTGCAGTGTTTTGACTTTTGAAAAAAATATAAATTTTAATTACAAATTAAAAATGCATTTCTTAAGAATCTCAACTAGATATAAAAATATTTAAAAACTTTAAAAAGTACATCAAAAAATTAAACTTTAAAAAAGCACATTTGTCATTGCCAAAAAGAGACATCTTTTGGTAAAAATAATAAAAATCCCATGTTTCATAGATAATGTGGATAGAATAATTATCTGGTCAATGGGAAAAAAGTTCTGAAGGTCTCTAGCTCCAATCTTTTGTTGATTTATTATTGTTGGAATTTCATATTCATTCCTTCTTGTTGAATGAACTAATTATTATAGAGTTAGTAAGTTGACATTTATTCAGTCTTGACTTCCTGAGCAAATTCTCAGTTGATGAATTGGCTGATTTTTGTCTCTGCTTTCTTCTGTTTTCTCTCAGGTGTCTGCCAGCTTGTCATACTGTGGGGGCTTGCATGTTGCTCTGATACTGAAAGCTATACCACTGGTATTTCAAATACCAGCAGGGCCACCCATGGTGGACAGGTTTTAGCTGAGCTTCCAGACTAAGACAGACTAGGGAGAAGGATGTGCAGCCCACTCCTGAAACCATTAGCCATTGAAAACTATGAATAGCAGAGAAGTACTGTCAAATATAGTGCCAGAGAATGAGTTCCCCAGGCTGAAAGGCATTCAAGAAATGATGAGGGAAGAGTTGACTCTTCAAACTAGAATTGACCTTAATGATGGAATGGAGTAAAGCCCTTGTCATCTCCTTTTGTTGATGTGAGATGACTCGAAATGAGAAGAAACATAGTGTCTTCAGCAATGGGCTCAAACAAAACGATTGTGTGCATGGTACAGTGTTGCGCAGTGTTTCAATATGCTGTACTTAAGGTACCCATGAGTCTGATGTGATTCCATGGCACCCAATAAAAACAACAACACATGGTTTAGGATTTCCTGGATATTTTTCCTAACTCAAATTGCTTTGGGATAGTCATTGAAGTGGCTGCTGACCTCGGGTTTTGTTTATTTCATTTTCCTTATCCTCTTTACTACTGCCCTTTGTACACTGCCTTTGATGAGAAGTGCTTCTGCAAAACCATGGTGTAGTGCACCAATATATAGTCAAATTCATTGGTCGACCTTCCCTCCTGCACCCTGACTCCCAGCATCCTCTATCACTTCTTCATGCACAGCAGTGTTGGAACACTATGGGAAACACCCATAAAGTCACTGCAGGTACTAAATTGGCAAACTCCACCCATGTGAGGGCAGGAGTCACTGAACATTCACAGTGCTCTCTTATCCTTCATTCTTTTTCCCACTCTCACTATTCTGGTAATCCTGCTGGTAATTATGTGGGGGACCCTACACCCTGGATAGACCTATACTGGTTAGAACCTGCAGCATATTTAATGCCTTGAACTGGAACTCTACTGGGGTCTGTAACATTTGCTGCCTTTGCAACCTTTTCTCCTTCAACATCAAACTCCACTGTCTCTCCTTCTGCAAAGGAACCTCGTGGGCTGCTGCTTCATGGTGGTCTGGTACACTAATGTATATTGTATAATGTATATAATACTCGATGGCATTCTTGTCGATGACTCTATATTCATTTTATTTACATGGAACCATTTTATTCTTCCCACAACCTTCTGTGGGATGTCTTTTCAGGCCCCCTCAAGCCACTGCTTCCTGCCTTGCTGTACATGGTACTGGGATTTGTATTAGTAGCTTTGAGATTGGGGGTTGTGTCTGCTGGAACCCGCCTAACTGCTCAAGTTGTGGCAATTGTGACTGACTGGGGCCAGCTATGTAGTTGTGGTTTATCCCCAGATGTGATGGTAATTAGGCCAGTAGTTCAGGAGAGCTGCTGTCTGTGGTCCCTTCTCTTCTCTTACTGCCAATGAAACTCCAGTATAACCATTGACTCCCCAAAGCTTAAGTACAAATAACCTGGTATTGATCACAAGCTTTACTGATAAACATAAACAGTCTATTTGAGCATGATTTATATGATATATGTGTATATAGATAGTGGAAACTATGGTGAACGGTGAACCAAAACAGATCACATTTTAGTGTAATGTGCAATTTACTGGGGAGATGAACTGCTCACACAGAGTTGATTAGCATCACACTGTTTTAAGCAGATAGTGGTAATACATGTGCTCACCACAATAGCAATAGGAGGTATCTACAAAATTGTCGCAGTTGTATAGTACATGCTATAATTAGTTTTATACAGTTGTGATTTAATACTACATTTTTACATTTGTTTACATTTTTCTGCATTGCTGATGGTTCCATGTATAGTCCATAAGAGTATATGAAAGTTGTGATGAATTTTAACTTTTTGTAATAGATTTAGATTTTATAATAGTAAAAAGACAAAAATAGACTATTATTTACATATGTATATATATTTTTTCTCTACTGGAGGCTTGAATTCATGGCATCATGTATACATTGCAAGTGTGCTAACACTGATATGCACCACCAGTCCCTTTTTAAAAAACATTTATCTTGAGATATCTTGCTAAGTTGCCCCTGGCTTCAAACTTGTTATCCTCCTGCCTCTGCCTCCTGAGTCACTGGGAATATAGGAATGCACTACCATGTCTGGCTAATATTCACATATATTTTATGCATTAATGACAGTAGCTAACTTTTCCTTAATTTTTCAGTATTGCTAAGGTATATCTCTGCAATTTCTTTCAAAGTGTCATAAATTTCTAAGAAACAAAATTCATATACACATAAACCCACACAGCTCAAACCCGTGTTGTTCCATGGTCAACTGTATATTGCATTCTCAAGTTTATTTCTAGTAAAGATGATATTACAAGGAATCTAGAAAGAATGTGAGATATGTAGAGCTTTAATCAGTAAACACATAAGCAGAATTAGATGTACTTGTTGATCTGATAGTGGAAAAAGCAGTTTTTGGGGTTGAATTTAAAGGATGATTATTGACAGATATGGATTTCAGAGGAAGATAAGATGATCTTCATTTGCTATGGGTTAAATATTTTAATCTTATTATTACTTTTTTCTAGTTGGAAAATCTTTCAGCATCTTCAGAAACCTTGCCACTTTTTAGGGAAGTTGATGAAAAAGTAGTTATGAATAAAGATTGTTGGAATATGTGGTATAGTTGATATAAACATTTCTAGAAAGAACTTAAAACAACATAAGAAACAATTTCTTAAAGTTATAAACCATTGTGAGAAGACAGTGCTGAGATTCTGTCAACTGTTTGTTATGATGTAATCCTGAATATATAGCCTCTGACATAATTAATCAAATAGGACCTGGATAGAGTTTCACTGAGCAGACATTCTGAAATTTTCAGAAACAGCTAGAAGATGTTTCTGAATTTATTTTGTTAACTCCAACAAACATTGATAACAGTTTGGAAGGACTGTGCAACAGAATGGTATCTGGAAGGTGAAGGGGTGAAGAAACTGAGAATTTGCAATACTCACAGTATGACAGGTAGATGTGACATCTCATTTATTAAATTAGTGCTAAAGTGGCCTGTCTTAGACATTTTAAGGACTTCTGCAGCAAATACCGTTTTAAGTCTAGAATAAGGTAATTGCTGTACTTATTTTCCCTTATTAATGTTCAGTTGGACATAATACTGAGTAGTAAATCTTGGCGACTGTTTATGTTAGGTACCATCAAATCAGATCTAATTCATAGTCACCCTAAGTACAACATAACAAAACACCACACACTATACCATTCACATAGTCTTGTTATGTTTGCAGCCATTGTTGTAGCCACTATGTTTCTTTTCATTTTGAGTCATACCACATCAGCAAAAGGAGGTCCTACGGGCTTTACTCCAGTCTTATTAAAGTCCACTTTACTTTGAGGAGGCAACTCTTCCCCAGTCAATTCTTGAATGTCTTTTAGCCTAGAGAGCTCATTCTCCTGCACTATATTTGACAATGCTTTTCTGCTATTCATAGGGTTTCAATGGCTAATTGTTTTGGGAGTGGGCTGTGGATCCTTCTCTCTAGTCTGTCTTAGTTTGGAAGCTCTGCTGAAACCTGTTTACCATGGGTGTCCCTGCTGGTATATGGAATACCAGTGGCATAGCTTTCAGCATCACAGCATCTAGTCGGTAGTTATTATTTCTCAAGAATGAACAAAGTGAATATGTATGTTACTGGTCCCACTCTCAGTCAATGGAAAGCTTTCTAGGGAGCATTCAAAAGCCATCTGGAGATACTAAGAGGTTAACAGCCTGTGATTACCCTAAAAAATGGCAGCAGCCCTGGCTTATACAACTAAATCCCATCACTTGTATGCTTTTTTGCTAGTGGCAGATTAGCAAAGAGCCCAGTGGTTCAATTTGGAGATACAGCTAGTTGTGGTTAGGGAGGAGCTGG
The DNA here is from genome assembly GCA_007922755.1 of Pedetes capensis. NCBI lineage: Eukaryota > Metazoa > Chordata > Mammalia > Rodentia > Pedetidae > Pedetes > Pedetes capensis. Next base: position 16,404 of record VMDO01021160.1, read on the forward strand.
CCCTTCAGGCAAAAGCATAAACCTTCAGAGATGTGGGGAACAGCTTTGCCTTGGGAATAGCAGACAAGTTCATGCATTAATGGGACATTGTATAAAGTTGTGGTTTTCCACCTGGAGAAATTTGTCTGACATCCAATCTTAAGAAGAGGACATTGAACAATGTCTATAGACATTTTTCATTGTACCAGCTTGGAGGTGGTAAGTAGAGGCTGAGGATGTTAAGTATGTTAAACATACTACCATGTACAAAGCAGCCCCTCCTTCCAAGCATGTCCAGTAGTGCTGAAGATGAAAAATTGGTTATAAATATTACAATGTTAAACAAATTGGCTATGGAAGTAATTGTTACTCCCTCAATATGAATTCCCCAAATAGTACACATAGTAAAAGTTGTGATTATGAAATAATTGAAGGAAAAACATTTTAGAATTCTTTGGAATATTTTTTTCATTTGCTCTAAATGAGAAGAGTATCTCTGTGTACTGATACAGACAGCAACAGAAATCATTATCTCACACAAAAGTACATTGGGAGGAAAGAAAGATTACATTATGCCTTAGAAATTTTGTTTTGAATCCATATGGTGAATATTTATGCAACACCCTTGTGGCTATGGACCATTTGACTCATACCTAGCATATTTCTTGGTTAAACACTTGACAAAATAATGAACAACTCGTTTCTTTATGATTGGATTAAGTTTTAGCTATTTCAAATAAACCACAGGCAGATATTTAGGACAAGAGAAATACAGAGATGTATGGATCACCCATTGTTTGGACATCGTTAATGTCCCCCTTGGAGTCAAAGATTGACAGTGAAGGTAGCCAATCATTACTCCATCACATCACCTGAGGTAGTTTCAAAGATAGGACTCTTGTTTTTCAAAGGTAATAATAAACAAAATTGTTCACACATTTATACAAAAAATTCTCATAGAAATTTTATAAACTACACATGTTCTATATGATTGAATAATATTTTAATCCTGCTGAGAGAGATCTGCACCAATTTTCCAGAAGCTCATTTGAGAACCAGAGCTAAATTATTTTTATTAGCCTATATCACTTATAAAAGGTAATGTATTTATAACAATTTCTTTTTTCTTTTGTTTCTTTTTTTTCTTTGATGGTACTGGGGGGGTTGAACCCAAGGCTTTGTACATGCTACAAAAGTGCTCTACCAGTAGGCTACTCCCTACCTGCCTTTTCATTTTTTATTTTGAGACAAAGTCTCTGTCATTTGCACAGGCTACCTCTGGCTTCAAACCTGCCATCAACCTGCCTTAGCTTCACAAAGAGCTGGGATTTTAGGCATATACCAAAGCACCCAGATCATTATAACAGTTTCATACATGAATATAATGCACTCTGATCATATTTACCTCCCTGTTACTCTCTTACACCCCTTTTTCCACTTACATATCCTTAGAACCCCCCCTCCAATTAACACGTGAGAGGAAACATTGAATACATGTCATTCTGAGTCTGGCTTATTTTGTTTAACATGAAGATAGTTCCATATATTTTCCTGCAAACAACATAATTTCCCCCTTTTTATGGTTGAATAAAACTCCATTGTGTATATGTAACACATTTTCTTTATGCATTCATCCATTGTTTGATGATTCCATAATTTAGGAGCTGTGAACAGTGCCATGACAACAATGAATAAGCAGGTATCTCTATGGTCACCTTGCTTAATGCTTTGAAATTTATACCTAGAAGTAGCTGGATCATGTAGCAATTATTATTTTCATTTTTTTTTTTTTTGTGGTACTGGGGGTTGAACCCAGGGCCTCATGCTTGCATGCTCTGCAAGTGCTGGACAACTGAGCTGCACCCCAGCCCATTTTTTTACTTTTTGAGACAGGGTCTTGCTAAGTTATGCAGACTGCCGTTGGTCTCAAACTTGCGATCCTCTTGCCTCTGCCTCCCGAGCCACTGGTGTTCTATTTTCAATTTTTTGAGAAACCTCCATGATAATTTCCATAGTGACTGGCCTAATTTACATTCCCACCAACACTCTACTAGGATTCTTTTCCTCCACATCCTTGCCAATATTTGTTGTTTTTTGTTTTCTTGTTGATGACCATTCTGACTGTCTCTGTAATTTGCACAGGCTACCTCTGGCTTCAAACCTGCCATCAACCTGCCTTAGCTTCATAAAGAGCTGGGATTTTAGGGATGTGCCAAAGCACCCAGCTCATTATAACAGTTTCATACATGAATATAATGCACTCTGATCACATTTACCTCCCTGTTACTCTCTTACACCCCTTTTTCCACTTACATATCCTTAGAAGCCCCTGACTGGGATGAGATAGAATTTCAATGTAGTTTTTGATTTGCATTTCTTTGCTGGCTAAAGATGTTGAACATTATAAAAATGTATTTATTGGCTGCTTTTATTTCTTCATTTGAGAATTGTCTGTTCATCTAATTTTCCCATTCATTGATTGGATTATTTATTCTTTTGGTGTTTAAATTTTGAGTTCTTTGTATATTTTGAATATTAATCCACTGTTTGATCCCTAACTGGCAAAGATTTTCCCCTATTATGTAGTCTGTCTCTTCCCTCTGTTGTTTCTTTTGCTTTGCAGAAGTTTTTAATTTGATGTAATCTCATTAGTCAGTTCTTGCTCACCTTTTCTGAGCTATTGAGGTCCTATCAGAAAGTTATTTCTTATGTCTATATCTTGAAGGGTATCACCTATGTTTTCGTCTAGCAGTTTCAAAGTTTCAGGTCTTACATTAAAGTTTTTGATCTATTTTGAGTTGATTTTTTATATAAGGTAAAAGATAGGGATCTGGTTTCAGTCTTCTACAAGTACGTATCAAGTTTTCCCATCATCACTTGTTTAAGGGACCTCTCTCAATGTATGTTTTTTAGTATCTTGTCTAGAATGAGATGGCTGATGCCAGATGAGCTTATTTTGGGTCTTCTATTCTATTCGTCTATGTATTTTTTTGCTTGTGGGTACTATACTGTTTTTGTTATTGTGGCTTTGTGGGAGAGTTTGAAGTCAGGTATTGGAATACCCCCAGCATTGCTCTTGTTGCTCAGGATTGCTTTGGCAATTTAGGGTCTTTTACATTTCCATATGAATTTTAGGATGACTTTTTCTATTTCTGTAAAGCACAGAATTGGAATTTTGATGAGGATTGTAATGAATCTGTATATTTCTTCTGGTAATATATCCATTTTAACAATATTGATTCTGCTGATCTGTGAACAAGGAATGTGTTTGCATCTTCTAGCATCTTCTTCAATATCTTTCTTTAGTTGTTTATAATTTTTGTTGCATAAGTTTTAATATCTTTGGTTAAATTTATACCTAAGTATATTATTTATGTATTTTTGAGGCTACTGTGAATAATATTTTTATTTTTGTAATATTAGGGGGTTGAACCCAGGAAGTTTATTAACTCTCAATTCTCCATCCCTAGGAGGGACCATAGTGGATTGCAGGGAGAAATTTGGACTTGAATAACAGTACAAATATTTTAGGGGAGAAAAAGGAGTAAGGGATTTAATTTGAAATATGTGTAATAAATAAACTTCATGTTTGTTATTAAGTTAATTTGGATATTTGAAGGGTTTGGGGATATTCAGAGATAAAACTCAATTCCTTGTTGCCTTACAATGAGATATACATCAAAGAAGTAAATGTATTTTGGAAGTAGAGCAAATAAATTCAGCTTGTTGTTGTTGTTGTTGTTAGGCGCTGTCGAGTCAGTATCCCACTCATAGCGACCCTACATACAACAGGTGAAACACTGTTGTCAGTATTTCTGTGCTATTCATAAGGTTTTCAATGGCGGATTGATTTTTGGGAGTGGGTTGTTAGGTCCTTCTCCCAAGCCTACAGCACCTGGTGTTCCCAGGCGGTCTCCCATCCAAGTACTAATCAGACCCTACCCTGCTTAGCTTCCAAGATCTGATAGGATCAGATGCCACAGGGCTACGGGTGCAGTCAAATTCAGCTTAGTCATATTGAATTTGGTGATCCTGAATACACCTAAGTAGACATGCTTGGAAGATGGTGGAAAATGCACATCTGACTATTAGGAGAAAGAGCTGGGATCCAGGTATATACTAGAAATAGTGATTGAAACCTTGAGCATGGGTGGAGATCATAGGAAAGGGAGTAAACATGAGGCAGTGGGCCTGAGGTATACTGGCCTTTTAGGCTTAAGTAACAGAGAGGAACCTGGAACTGAGCCTAAGAAGATCAGAAAGACAAAAACAAGTAAAGAAGATTCCAGTGTCATGAATATGCAGTGAAGAAAACATTTCAATAAGCAGGGAGTAGATTACTTAAAGTTGAAGTCAAGTCAGGACTAAGGGTACATATGACCTCATAAAATTAATGCTAACTTTGATAAGAGAAAATGTAATAAGTCAGTGAAGATAAGATAAATTCAGATTACTCAACATAAATTTAAGAGAAAACTGGATTATAGTGAGAAATCTGGGCTCAAATAATGGTCTAATTCTTATAAAAGTGAAAAAAGGATAAAAGTAAGGGACTTAATTTGTAATGTTGTTGTTGTTGTTGTTAGGTGCCATCGAGTCGGTATCCAACTCATAGCGACCCTCATAGGGTTTTCAATGGATGACTGTTTTGGGATTGCATTGGGAGTGGATTGCCAGGCCCTTCTCCCATTTTTGCGGTGCTGGGAATTGAACTCCACAAGGGCTCTGACTTCATCCATGGATTAATCCAGGGATGGATTCAAATTCTCTGGCATTATTGAGAGGTGGTAGTAGGTGGGGCCTGGTTGACAGAAGTAGGTCAGTAAGGGTGTGCCTTTGAAGGGTGTCTTGTCCCTGGATCTTTCACCTTTGTTCTCTGTTTGTTTCCTGGCTTCCATGAGGAAAGAAGCTCTCCTCTATCACACTCTTCCACCACGATGTTTCTGCCTTGATATGGGTCCAAAAGCAATAGAGTGGGACAATCAAATCATAGACTGAAATATCTGAAACTGTGAGCCAAAACAAATATTTCTTCTTTCAGGTTATGTATGTCAGATGTTTTGTCACAACAATGAGAAGCTAACATAGACATGAACAAAGCAGATACCATTGCCATAATTAGCAAAAACACAAAAACAAAAACAAAAACCAACAACAACAACAACAACAACAACAAAAAACCAAACATGGCAAAAAACCAGAATGTCCATATAAATTTGAATTTCAGTAAAGCACCGACTAATTTTTTGAAATAGATATAATTGAAATTTTCCCATTGTTACAAGCTGTGGATTAAATTTAAGAATCAGATCAGGGAATTATTAAAACATCCCTTACAGTAACATGTGTGTGTGTGTGTGTGTGTGAAGTGAAAAGCATACCATTGACTGAAAGAGAGGCATAGATTTGGGGAAATGTAGATAGCTTTAAATAACTGTTGTTGGGTGGAGAGTAGGGGAAAGAGCTGATTAGGAAAATATAGAATTATTTCTAGGCACATTGAGAGCTCCATTGACATCAGAGACCTTGAATTGATAAAGGCAGCAATCTATGCAGTTTCGTGCCACTAATCTCCTGAGGAGGTTCAATGGGCAAATGAAGTTGCCAATACTGAGAAAAGGATAATGGAAGTGCTGGACCTTGTAATCAAAGCTACATAGAGAGAGCAGTTAAGGAAACACAAAGAGACAGTTGAATATGGTGTGAAGATGAAATGCCAACTAAATAAGAATAACTGAATGAAAGAGCTAAAAGGAGGATAGCTTCGTTTGCTTTGCATTATTTCAACAAAGTATCCTAAGAAACATTATTTGTGAAGAAAAGAAAGCTCATTTAGATCACAAGTGTAGAGGTTCAAAGTCCAAACAGAATAGGACAGGCTTGGTGAGGGACATCCCTTGATTTCATCACATCATCACCCATTGCAGGTGGCCATGGTCATGATCAAGCAATGGAGAGAGAAAGAGAGAGACAAAATAAAAGAAAGAGAAAGAGAGATCAGGGTCTTGTAATCCCTTCTGAGGCATAGCCTCAATGACCTAAGCATTTCTCCTTAAGCTACTCCTCTCTTGGTGGAGCCTCCTGGTACCAGCACGCTATGGGCTAGGCCTTTAAATGTGGACTTTGGGGATCATGGAACATCCAAACCATAGCAAACACTGTGAGAGTTGGATGTTGGGCTTTAGTATCTCCAAGATAAACATATTCTGATTAATGATAAATTTCAATTTGGAGTCATGAAAATCAAAACTGAAGAGGAGATGAGATAAAACTAACTGAAGATGAAAAGGTAAAACCTTAAAAAATAATAGCAAATAAAAATAAAAGAGTAAGGAAAAGGTGCTGTTAGCTCTAGGGAAAGGGAACTATAATGTGGGTAATGAACAAAATACATTTATTTTAGGGCACTGTTAGCTGTTGTTACACAAAATGTTTTGTGCCTTAAAATAAAAAAAATATTTTTGAAAAATAGTATTTGTTTAGTCCTCATGGTGTGATCACATTGTTAGTGCTCCTGGCTATCTTTCCTCCAAAAAAGCAATTTAGGGATCCTGTTTCATTACAGCTATAACTCTGTTGCCACCTTATCTGGTGATTCCCATGGATTTCCCAGGGTATTCTCTTATGAATTCAGCAAGAAAAGGAAAAATGTCTTAGAAGATTGCACATAATGAGTTTTTATAGGGCCAGGACTGGAAGCAACATTTACACATTTTCTTGTGTTTCATTGGCCAAAATATAGTTATATGGTTGCACCTAACTGTTAGGTCATGTACTGTGTGTGGCCAAGAGGAAAAGAACCAGTTTTGATGAATAAGTATCCAACTTTTGCCACAGACAGCTTCCACTTGTAAGTGCCTGAGGGCTTGTAGTGTCATTACAGCAATAACATTTTTGCTTAAGACAAGGCATTGGATAAAAATTTCAACAAAAGAAGATGTCTGTGTATCAAAGTTAGGAAATAAGAAACAGATACAAGAGTACTGCATGTGATAGATATCTGGAAAACTGTGCCTACTTTGTAGTGATCAGAGTAACCTGGGTATGAAGTCACATTTGTTAAGAACAAAATTTTCAAAGGATTATTTGATGTTTCTTTAGGCTAAATCATTATCTCTAGGAACTAGAGACTCTAGGCATAGGGATATTTTGTCAGTAGCCTGGTCTCCTGGCCTTCAACATGCTGTGGTACTGGATCCGAAATTAAAAGCCTAAGATCTGTGCTCCTGAAATACTGTTCACGTGACTTGCCATATAATCCATTATTTTTCATTTCTTAGGAATGTATTCTGTTGTACTCTACTACATAAATGCAACTTTATGTGCTGTTCTCCTTTCCCAATGTATATCTCTTTTAGAAAGCTCAGATTATGTAGGCATATCACTTATAGTTGATTAAATGTGATATTTGTGGCTATTTCTGTACAAATGGGCATAAGGCCCTCTCAGAGTTAGAAATGTAACATCTTATTATAATTTTGTTCCAATGGGAAAATAAGATGTGAGTGCCATTATTTCAAATTACAATCCATTTTCCAGAAATTTAACCTGCAATAAATTTGAAGACTATCTTTAGAGGATAATATGTTAATAAAATACTATTAAAAAGAAGGCAAAATTGTAACTCAATAAAAGATAAACTATTTGTACTGTTAGAAGTTCTTGGTTGAAAAAAAGAAGTTCTCAGTATTTTTATTTTAATTTTTTAAGAGGAGAAGTTTCAAAGTCATGAAATTAAATGAGACCACAATATTATTGGGGCTGGGATTTAGCTCAATTGGTGGAGCGCTGCCCTGCAGTCTCTGAGGTCCCGAGTTTGATTCCCAGCACTGCAAAAATGGGAGAAGGATGTGGCAACCCACTCCCAAGGCAACCTGGAAACAATCTGCCATTGAAAACCCTATGAGGGTCGCTATGAGTTGCACACGACTTCACAGCACCTAACAACAACAACAACAACAATATTATTGAGAAATTAAAAAGTGCATACACTTGCTTGTTAGTCTATGTGTTTTATCATCAGTCATTGGGCCATTACTATTCATATGGTGCTATTCACCTATGAGGTTCTTTGAACTTTTTATAATATGGCTATGTAAAACAAAAAACTACAGATCAGTTGTTGTTGTTGTTGTTAGGTGCTGTCGAGTTGGTCCGACTCATAGCGACCTTCATAGGGTTTTCAATGGCTGACTGCTTTGGGATTGCCTTGAGAGTGGATTGCCAGGCCCTTATCCCATTTTTGTGGTGCTGGGAATTGAACTCAGGACCTCAGAGACTGCAGCGCAGTGCTCTACCAACTGAGCTAAATCCCAGGCCTACAGATCAATAGGAAACTATTAATCAACAAATAAATGGAAAACAGTGTTTACTCATGTCTCATAGGGAGCTGTATCCTAAATTTTTGATGAATAATAAAAATTTATTTTCCAAAATATATATTTCAACTTCATGTTTTCCTCCCACACTTTCCTTAAGCTTATGTATTTTAATTTTATCAACTACTATATCCTCAACAATAGTAGATTTCTGGCTGGACATTGATCTTTCCTTCTTTGTAGCAGTTGATCTTCATGATCTATGCACTCAGACCCTATCTCTATATAATATGACTCCATAAATATTTGTTTAAAGAATAGAATCAAGATAAGAGGAAAAACCATGCCTGTATTTCCTGTAAAACCCATCACTCTATCAACCACACACATATATTTTTAACTATTATATTACAAATTAATAGAATAGAAGCTACAGAGAAAAAGAGGAATTATATACAGTGGAAGGATAGTTAAATATTGAATTATTCACTCATTCAAAGAATAAAATGACTATAGTTCTTGTAAGACTCACATAGGAAGGAAAGATCAATCTTTAAAAAAATAATACAAGTTGTAGCTGATCCTTTGTCTGTGTCTGTTTAATTGACTTAAAACCAGTGCAAATCAGAATAATTAGAAGAGGCTAAGAAGCTAAAGCCTTCTTAGTTGGCTTGCAATATACACAATATTGTCAGAAAACCATGTAAACAGCCGAGAAAGCACATCTACTGTGTTGGAAGGGCACAAGAATAGGAACTGTCTGGGAGCAATAAATCACTAAGCAGAACTAAGACAACAAGTGAGCAGAGAGATGCAGAACAGGGTGCCATTTGCACCAGACACACACAGAGAAAGAGAAAGAGATATTAATATCAAACAAATGAATTATAAATATAACAATTAAATCTAGGACATAATAAAAATAGATGCATAATGAATTCAGATAATGAAAGAACAGGCTTTGATTTCATACAAATTGTAAGGGATACTTTATATTTCCATAGTTCTGAGGCCCTGGGTTTGATCCTCAGCATGGCAAAAATGGGAGCAGGACCTGCATCCCACTCCTGAAACAATCCCAAAACAATCAGCCATCCAAAACTCTATGAATAGCAAAGAAGCACTGACATAGTGCCAGTCATGGCACAGTGTCCAGGAGTGTTTTGTTCTGTTGTACAAAGGGTTGACAAGAGTCAGACATCACTCAACAGTAACTATTATTAACAACAGGTATATATATATGGCAACTGTTAGAATTTTATTTTTAAATATTTTAAACAGGGTTTCTAAATTTTTTTATACAAATGTTCTAGAATAGATGACAAAGAATGTGAATCTTAGAAGAGAAAGAGTAATGTCGTTAGCAACTCACAGTTAGAAGTGTCTTTGAAAGCTTGTGCTTAATGTTTCCAACAATGTTTATTTTTTTCTAGTGTTGAGGTTGAAGACAGGGCTATGCTAGTAAGTCACTCTGCCACTGACCAACATCCTCAACTTATACTTCATTTTCTAAATTCATATGAATCCTTGAGGAGACTCTAGTCTCTTTTAACTAATGTGTAAAATTGTCAAATGGTGACTGCTAACTTTTTGGGGCACAGCACCAGAAAAAGACCAAGAGGATGTTTGTTTTATCTTGGATTCTGCGCTAATAAAGGATTTCCCTTGGTAAAAACACTTTTCAACTTCTCCTAACATCAGTTTCTTCATTATAAAAAGGAGTAATAATCTTCTCAGACAACCTATACTAGTGAGAAAGTTGGAAAAAAGATTGAATGAGATGAGCATCATTGTAGGCTGAATTGTGGAAAAAACTGCTATTATAAAGTGCTATATTTATTCCATAGATAGATTCATGTTGTATATTGTATACAAAATGAGCTTCTGTGTAGTTATAAGTTTGGAAAACTTCCTAAAACTTACTAGACCAAAAAGTTCATACTGTAAAATGTTTACCTTAATTTGAATAATAAAGTAACCACTGATGAGAAATGTGATTTTAGCAAAGACTTAATTCTCTAAACATTGATTTCTTTATTGGTAGAATTGACTCATGAACAATTTATGTCAGGCTTCTTCATTGCAACACATGGTAAATATTCAGTATGAAAATTTTATTATAGTGGAGCAAATTCAAATCACAGTAGAGGCATTCAATGTAAAACTATTTACTCGTTGAAATTTTATTTGTTCCCTTTTTGTTGTAGTAAAAAGCATATTATATAAAACTTATAAGAGAGGGATGTGGCAGTCCACTCCTGAAAAAGCAATCCTCAAACAATCAGCCATTGAAAGTTCTATGAGGGTCAATGAGTCAGACACAACTCCATGGCACCTAACAACAATGTAAAATTTACTATCTTATTCATCTTTAAGTATAAATTACAATGGTATTATTCACATTGTTATACAACTGATATAGACCTAATACTCTATACCCATTAAAGAAGTCCCCTTTCTACTCTCCCTCTGGTCCTGATAACAACCATTCTGTTTTGTTTCTGAGTTCAACTAAATACTTCACATAAGGAGAATCTTGTGGTATTTATTTTTTCATGTCAGGCTAATTTCATTTAGCATAAATGTTCTCAAGGTCCATCTATGTCATAGCATATGACATTATTTCCTTCTTTATAAAATTGAATGATATTCCATTGTACGTACATATACACCACATTTTCTTTACTCAGTCATTTACTAGTGGAGATTGAAGTTGCTTTCATTTCTTACCTATTATAAATAATACCTCAATGAACATTAGGCGTGAAAATATCTCTTTAAGATTCCATTTTTATTTCTTTTGGGTATACACCCAGAAGTGAGATTGCTGGATCATATCGTAGTTGTAATTTTAATTTTAAAGGAATTTCTATACTATTTTCATAGTGGCAGTGCTATTTTACAATACTATCAACAGTACAAGAGAATTCTAAATTACCTGCATTCTCACCAACATTTGTTATATTTTTCTTTTTAAAATATTAGTGGACATTCTAATTAGTGTCACATAATAGCTCATTGTAGTTTTGATCCATTGATATTCTTTTCTTATGCTTGTTGTACAATTGCATGTCTTATTTGGAGAAATATCCATTCAAGTCCTTTGTTCAATTTTTAATCAGCTTTTATTTATTCTTTGCTTTTCCTTTCTATTCTTTTTTTCTGTTAAGTTTTATGGGTTCTTTATAGAAACTCTATATCATACTCTTATTAGACATATGATTTGAAAATATTTTGTCTCATTTTCTGGATCTATTTTCATTGTGTTGATTGATTTATTCATTGTGCTGAAGTCTTTAAGCTTGGTGTGGTACCATTGGGTGTTTTACTTTCATTGTCTGTGCTTTTGGTGTTATGTTCAAGAAATTATGGCCAAATCTATTGTCATATACGTTTTTCCTATGTGTTCTTTATAGAGTTTCCTATTGCTTGCATATTGCTTGTCCTCTAAAACTAATGGTGGAATTTAAGCCTCATTTTGAGGTTTTAAGAGGGAAGAAAATTATTCCAACAGTAATAGTTAGAGGTTGTGCCTGTGGGTGGTGGTGGTTGTTGTTGTTAGGTGCTGTGGAGTTGGGTCAGACTCATAGCCACCCTATGTACAAGAGATAGAAACACTCACCGACACTGTGCCAGGCACACAATCTTTTTTATGTTTAAGCCCATTGCTGCAGGTGTTATGTCAATCCATGTAGTTGAGGGTCTTCCTTTTTTTGTTGACCTGCCACTTTCCCAAACATGATGTTTTTCTCCAGGGTTTGGTCCCTCCTGTCCAAAATATGTAAGTGGCAGTGTAGCCATCCTTGCTTCCAAGGAGCACTCTGGCTGCACTTCTTCGGGGACAGATCTGTTGGTTCTTATGACAGTCCATGATATATTCAATATTCATCTCCAACACTATAATTCAAAAGCATCAATTTTTCTACTGTCTTCCTTATTGGATCACTTGAAGTAATCAGAGTGGAGTCCCTGAATTTGAATACTGGTGGCTTTATAAAAAGAGAGATTAGAGGATACACATATTGGTTCACTCTCTGTCTATGGCCATGAGATTCCCTATATTTCATTAGAATTTGTCCAGCAAGAAGGCTATCACCTAGCCCCTCAAGCTTGGACCTTCAGAATAGTGAGCTGAAATAAACCTCTTTTCTTTGTAACTTAACCAAGTCTGTGGCATTGTGTTATTGAAACCGGACATGGACTAAAACAGACTTGCATAATTTCATGTCTTGTGCACTGGCTTTTAATCCATTTTCAGTTACTTTGGTATGTGGTCTAAATAAAAGTTCACATTTTTCAAATGGTATTGGAAAAAATTGAAAAGCCATTTTTTCCAACACCATTTGTTCAAGACTATCTTCTACTTATTGTGTAATCTTTGCACTTTGGTCAAAGATCATTTGATCATATATGTAAAGGTTCATTTCTGGTCTATCTACTCTGGTTCACTAGTCTATATGTATTAGTCATCCATTTTTATTACACTGTTTTAATTACAGTATCTATGTAATATGCTCGGGAACCAAGAAATGTGAGGCCTCCAGGTTTGTATTACTTTCTCAATATTGTTTTAGTTATTGAGAGTCCCTTGAGATTTCATATGAATTTTAGCACATTTTTTCTATTTCTCAAAAAAAATGCTATTGGGATTTTGGTGGGGATTGAATTGTAGATAATTTGGGACAGTATGGATACTTTAATAATATTTAATCTTTCCAACCCTGAACTCTAAATTTCATTTATGCTAAATTCAAGAGCTACATTACAAATAACTTTTTCCATCCATTACTTCCTCCAATAAGATTTTAAAAATAGTTGTCTCCTCCTTTTTCAAAATGTTCACTAATACAAAATATAGGCAGAAAACCAAGAAATTGGCCAAAAACATCTTTTGGTATAAAATAATACCGAACACATTTACTTACATGCTGCTGTGATTTTTAAAGATTTATTCCATTTAATTATCTTACTTTCTCAGTTTGTTAGCAGAATAGGATCTTGGAGGTGTGGTCTGATTCCATGTACAGATGAAGAAATTGAAATACAATGTGCCTGGTGAGATATGGAGAAAACATCCAAATGCAGCATCTAAGATAATAAAACAAGTTGTGTGCTATGGAGTAAGAGATGAGATATGTCTTAGTATACAGTTCTCAGGAAAGAGCTATCTGAGGAAGTGAGATTTAAACTTGGGTAATGTCAAACCAAGTCACATAAATAGTGTAACAACCTCAGAGCATACTCATCTTTTCCTATAATTGGTCTATCACACAATTTCTTTTTCTAGAACTCTACTGAACTGCAAATTTTATAAGTGCATCAACTGTGAGATAAATTTAATACATAGTTATTTATGATAAATGTTGGGAGAAGGAATGAGTGGATGAATGCAGGTGTTGCATGAGTAAATAGCCTTCCAAAGCCTTTTCCTCCTTGATCAACCATGGGTTATTTTAGACCACATACTTGGTAATAAAAAATGCTCAGATTTTATATGAAACTCAGCCAATAGACTTTACCTTTCCCTCCTCAAACTCTCTCAAAATTTTGGCTGCCAATAAGACAGTTGAATGATTTATGAGTACTCTCTCCTTATCTGTCCTGAGTATTTTCTCTAATTGCTTTGTGGTTCCTGACCTAGCAGTTACTCTCCAATCCCTTCTCTCTACTGGTGTAGTTTACCTTCCACTACAGAGGTCCAAACAGCTGGGCACTCATTTCCCCAGTCACCATTGCAGCAAGTACTCTGGTAAATTATTCTTCAAGCCAGCATGACACAAAAGATGAGAATTCTAGGCATGTTTCATTCCTTTACAAAATACCCACTTGAAGAACCTTTTTTTGCCCTTTCCAACTTTTAAATGTTGCCGGATGAAGATATAATTCTTGAAGCTTCTATAACCTTTTGCTAAAACAGGACCTTTGATATTCTGAGTTGCTGAATTAACTAAACCTATAACCATACAGGGGCTGGGCTTTAACTCAGTTGGTGGAATGCTCCTCTGTGCTCTCTGAGGCCCTGGGTTCAATCTTGAGCACCACAAAAATGGAAGAACGACCTGTCAGCTCACTCCTGAAACAACCTACCATTGAAAACTTAAACAGAGAAGCACTGACTTAGTGAGGGGCATGGCACAGTGTCAGGGAGTGATTGCTTTGGTCTGGGGCTTAGCTCAGTTGGTAGAGCACTTTTCTACACTCTCTGAGAACCTGGGTTTGATTCCCAGCATCACAAAAACAGGAGAAGGATGTGGCAATGCACTCCTGAAGCAATCCCAAAACAATCAGCCATTGAAAACTCTGTGAGGGTCACTCTGAGTCAAACCCGATTTGACAACACCTAACAACAATAACCAAACAACACTGGACTTCCTATTATGTAATATTTGTTGATAGACTTCTTTGCATTAAATGCAACAAACAGGCAAAAATATTCTAAATCCCACAGTTTTACTATTTGATTGTTAGCATAACAAAGACCTTGAAAAATTCAGGTCTGTGTGGTTTTGGATGAGTTTCCAAATCTTGGTGTGTCTCACTTTTCTTGTCCATAATATGTGGATAGAAATAACAGTTATTTTGTAAGTTTGTTATGAAGATTCATGAAGTAAATTTGAGCTAGTGTTACCTTTATTTTTTATGTTTTCTATACTCACTTTCCTCCTTAATTAATTTTCTATTCTGGCTATTTCTGATTCCTCTTCATCAATTCAAACATATATATCAATCACTCTTTATCCTTACTACTGTATGTGAAAATTGATTTCACACTGATAAATCGAACTGTCAATTCCTGGTCCTGTTTTATAACAGAGCAAGAGCATTGTATAACCAATAACTCATTGTTTTCTAAAATACAAAAGTATGTGTATTCTTTGGCTTCTAAATTATTATAGTTTATTTTCTTTTATTTTTCTTATTACTTCATCTGTTTTTCTTTCCATTTCTTTGCTCCAGAAGCCACTCACTCATTTCAGAAAACAAAAACAAACAACAACCCTCCCTCCACAAATCTGCTCCTATCATAGTTCATTTCAGGAAATGGAAATTCCATGGTCTCTTCATCCAGATAAGACTATCTGGAGTTGGCACAGGTGCCTCACTTTCAGACTCTATACCTATTGGTAGATATACCAACATATCCATTTGGGTCTATCTTCAACACTTCCCTTCAGCTACAAGACCAACATTCTAATCCAACAATTATCATCTTAGGTCTGATTATTGGAATAACTCCCTGTGCCTTTGTCCTGTAATGTTCTATTCTCCACAGAGTAGCCAATGCGATCTTATTAACTTATGAGGTGATCTGTTACCCTTTAGCTAGTCATAATTAAGGCCAGAGTTCTTACAATGATCCCTACCATAACCATTTAATAGATTCCTGTTCTTGCATTTTACTAATCACTCCCTCATCACTCCACTCCTTGAATATATCAGGCTTGTTTCTCTCATGGCCTTCCCTTTGTTTTCTCCATTCCTGGCTCCCATTTTATTAAGTATTACTTAATAAAGATATCCTCTGAATTAATCCTTCTCTGTCTATAAATGTGAACTCTATCCCCTTCCTTTCAACATTTCGTATTTCCATTCCATGCTATATTTTTCTCCTTAGTGTTCATATCAACATCTCACACAATATGCACTTTATTTATTTTCTGAACTGTTTCCTGTCTTCCTTCTTAGATACTGTCCATTTGTTTATCACTGCATCCTCAGCAAATGGAATGTTGATTTTATATCATTCACACTATATAAATGGATAAGTGTGATAGTGTAATGACAGGGCATTTTAATCTTCTTGTTACTTTTAATTCAAAATTAAATCTCCTATTTCACATAGCTATGACCCTTTTTTTTTTGAGGTACTGGGGGTTGAACCCAGGGCCTCATGCTTGCATGCTTTGCAAGTGCTGCACCACTGAGCTGCACCCCCAGCCCATTTTTTTTTACTTTTCATTTTTAAGACAGAATCTTTCTATTTACACAGGCTACTTCTGGCCTTGAGCTTGTGATCTTTCTGCCTCTGGTTTCCAAGTCGCTGGAATTATAGTTGTGCACCACCATGCCAGGCACTATTAAATGTCTTTATGGATTTATTTTATGCTCAAGATCATTTAGATGTGAATATAATATAAATCAAAAACTTCATTACTCAGAATTCTTCACGATAAAGTCAGTTCTGAATAAAACAAACCATGCTAGGTCTATGTTAGATAAAATGAGTTCATTTGATCAATTCAAGTGTAAGTGTTTCTAATTGGTAGAAGTCTCTGAACAAAACATGATAACTAATAAATCACTAGAAGTATATATAACTCAAATACGTAAGGAAATAATTAGATATGTGCTTAATAAATGCTTACTGGTGGAGCAAGCAGACCATGCTGTGCATTTCCAC
Source organism: Pedetes capensis (assembly GCA_007922755.1). Classification (NCBI taxonomy): domain Eukaryota; kingdom Metazoa; phylum Chordata; class Mammalia; order Rodentia; family Pedetidae; genus Pedetes; species Pedetes capensis. Next base: position 33,102 of record VMDO01021160.1, read on the forward strand.
TGAATCAAGGATAAGTGGAAAACTTGCTCCCTTTTAGCCCTGCTGGAACTGTGGAAGCCTGCAGCCATATCACCCTGGCATCCAATCCTGTCAGGTCTCAGAAGCTAAGCAGGGTTGGGCCTGCTTTTTACTTGGATGGGAGACTGCTGAAAACACCAGGTGCTACACACATGGGAGAAGGACCTGGCAGCCCACTCCCAAAATACAATTAGCCATTGAAAACCTATGAATAGCAGAAAAGCACTGACAATAGTGCTGGGCATGGCACAGTGTTGGTAGTGTTTAGTTCTGTTGTACATAGGATCACTATGAGTTAGACCCAACTTGAAGGCTCCTAACAACAAAAACTGTGGAGGATGGTTAAAATTGATGTACAGACACTCTTTGACTTACCATGGGATATTTTCTGATAAACAGTAAGTTGAAAATGACTTAAGTCAGAGATACTTTTAAAGCTGAGCTATGTGGCACACCCCCATAATCCCAGCTACTTTGGAAGCTGAGGCAGGGGTACTGTGAATTTGAGACCAGAGGCAGACTGTACAACTTATAGACACCTTGTCTCAAAAATAAAAAGAATTAAAAAGAGGGCTAGGGGTACATCTCAGTGGTCAAGCACTTGCATAGGAAGCATGAGGCACTGGGTTCAATGCCCCCAGGACAGAAAAAAGTAGCACTCAATATGCCTATTTTACCAAACATCATACTTTAGTCTACCCTACTTTAAACAGACTCAGAACACTTATATTAGCATATAGGTCATCAAAATGCTCTATCACAAGGTGTATTTGAAAATAAGGTATTGATTGTCCCACATAACTTATTGAATACCTCTATAGAAAAATTGTGTGAGTGCTTGGGAGCTGTAACTTCCTCCTGCTGCCTAGCAATAGAACACTCTTATTGCATATTGCTAATGTGAGGAAAGATCAAAATTCAAACTCTAAAGTGCAATTTCTATAAAATGCATATGGCCCTAATGTCAAAAAATCAAGGCAAACCATCATTAGTCAAGGATGTTCTGGATTATATTACTCCTTTCTGGCCCCTCTGTCCAGAGAGTGCAGGCTTTTCTTGCAGCTTATTTTTTGTCTATGCCTATTGGGATTCTGGATTGGAAGATTCTGTTACACCCTGTTGCAAATTTCTGGGAGACAATAATTAAACACTAGGTGGTTTGTCATTCTTCACGTTCTGAGGTCTTAAGGTAGTTTTCATTCTTCCTTCTACTTTTCAAATCTTTTTATGCTTGTTTGTTTTGTTATGTGCAGGATTTTATAGCTGTGGGTGGTAGAAATGAAACTCCTCCTTGGCTGTAACCTCAAATTCTACTTTACTTTGTTCATTTAGTATGAAATGTGTTACAAAATATGGTGAATGTTTAAATAGATAAAATTATTACAGTAAAAGACACAGTGTCATTAGTCTCCATCAAAGTACTCCCCCTGGCTACAAGTGGTTGTTCTTGCCACTTTCTGAAGCAGTTCTAGAAGTCCTTTTTCATTAATGTCTTTAGTTGCTCTGCTTTGAAGTGCTGAATTGATTAAAAATGTTTACCTTTAAGGATCATTTTGACTTTGAGGAAGAGCCAGAAATGGCATGGTGCCAGATCTGGTGAATAAGATAGGTGAGGACACACCATATTTATTTGACAGAAATGCTATATCTGAGGCATTGCTCATGATCCATGATTTAGGGTAACTTTAAGACACACCTTCTCTAGATTGTCTCTTGACTGTGACTGACTGCACAGAACAAGGTGAATCTTATCACACACTAAGCTCTGACATGCCACTTTGCAGCTTCCTGTGTTGAAGAACTCTGTCTTTCTGTTAGATGGCACTTGGCGGTCCATTCCCCGTATTTTTTTTTATCACAACTTGTATTTTACCCTAAGAGAAAGTATCTGCTAAAGAGTAGAAGTCAACTTAAATATAAAATATTTATTTTAAAACATTATTTATCATATGTCTTTAGCCATCAAGTGAATTAGAAATTGCCTGTACTTTCATTAATCATATTATAAACAATTATTGTCATTAATTTACTGATACCAATGAAGTCTCAATTTATCCAGTTTTTCTTTTTTCTTTTATTTCTTTCCTCCTCCTTCTCCTCCTCCCTTCTTCCCTTTCCTCTTCTTCCTCCTCCTCCTCTCCTTCTTCTTCTCCTTCTTCTTCTTCTTCTTCTTCTTCTTCTTCTTCTTCTTCTTCTTCTTATTCTTTTTCTTCCTTCCTCCTTCTCCTTCTCCTTCTTCTTCTTTTTGGTGGTGGCACTTGGGGCCTAAACTCAGGGCCTCATACATACTTTGTAAGCAGTCTGAGTTGTACCCCCAGCCCCCTTTCTTGTTTTTTACCTTGAGACAAGGTCTCCCTAAATTATGCAGGTTGTCTTTGGTCTTAACCTGCGATCCTCCTGCTTCTGCCTTCACAGTCACTGGGATTACAGTTGTGTGCCACGGTGCCTGGTTTATCCAGGTTTTCAATCTCAGACCCCGGTTGCTTTTTTAGAGGTCTAGAAAGTGAAGCAAATCATATTTATATTCATTATAATCTTTGGGAAGGGCTTGTTTGCAGGTTTTGCTAAATATATGTGCTTAATTTTCATTTTATTTTTAGTGTATCTTCTATCAATTTTTACAAAAGCAAAGTTTTATTACTAGTCCTTCCAAGCTAATTTTCATTTTGGGAAAAGAGATTTAAGGAATGTAGAGGGTGGTAAATTTTTTTTAAATTTATTTTT
>VMDO01021161.1:0-35932 GCA_007922755.1 Pedetes capensis
AGTCATTGAAACTTCATATTAGTGAAAATGCAATAAATGTAAAATAGGTGGTGAATTATGTAGTCAATGGGGTGAGATAGCTCATAGCTACCCCAGTGTCTCATACAGAACACAATTTTCTAACTACTCGCAGAACTTAAGAGATAATGCCTGGTAATGTTATCTAGTTAGACATGGCACAGATTCTAGTTTTCATGGGTATAGTTTGGTTGAGTTTTAAAGATCAAAACCACTTTCCCCAATGTGTTTATTTTAACATACTCAGAGTAGTGATTCCTCTTCCTGGTCTACATGATGTACTTGACATTGTTCCCTCCCTGCCCTTTTGAAATTTCCCATGACCACCAGAGAGTCCTTATTTCATTGGATTGCAAGATTTTTAAGTCATTATTGTTTTTAAAATATAAGTTACCTACTTCCTAAATTATGCTCCAGATCAGCCAACAGCAAGGTGAAATATCTTATACTTTACCAAAGGCAATTACAGAATGCATTATGTTGTACAACCAATAAAATCCCAGAAAAATCAACTGCTGATTTTATATTTGAGCTAATGTAATTCAGGAAGAAGGTCTTTATTATTTGCTTTGGTGCTTTCAAAGCATTGTGGAAATCTATAAATACAATAATTGCCATTTAAATAGCTGTTCCATCCTGAAAGCACAAAATCCATGATTGAGTTTTGCCAGATAGTCACTGGAAACTCACTCAGAATATTGCTACCTTTTTTTAGTTTCATTTGTCAGAATGTTTTATCACCTCAGTTTTTCATTCTATATTCAGCACATAATTGAATGAAATGTAGTTTAAAATGAAAAGAAATTTATTCCTTTTTTATGAGAACATTCACCTTTTAAAGGTTAAATAAAAGGTGAAGAACATTTAACTTATCATGAACACAAATGACTTAGCTTTGACTATTTAGATATTAAATATCTAATGATCAATTTCTATCAGTAACCAAATTTTTCCATATACCTAAATACATAGGCATATATCTTTTTAAAAACTTACTTGATGAAAGATTTACATTGATTTATTGTGTCTTTTTGGGACAAATTTTTAATTTAATTTTAGGAAGTAATCATAACATAATCTGCTATTAATTACAATTTTTGTGTTCAAATGCATAGATATATAAAATATTAGAAAAATGTTACTCTTTTCTTTTTGTGGTACTATGGGACTGAAACCAGGGCCTTATGCAAACGTTGCAAGTGCTCTGCCACTGAGCTGCACTTCCAGCCCTGTTTTTGATTTTTTAGATTAAGACAGGGTCTTGATAAGTTATGCAGACTGCCTCTGGCCTTGAACCCTCAATGGTCCTGCCTCCCCCTCCTGAATCACTGGAATTATAGGCATGAGCCACCAAACACAGCAAAAATTGGTAACTTTTATGTATTCATGGTTTTATGTATTACATTTCAGTTAAATTAATGTAATATTTTCTTATTTATTAGTGTCTTTTTCTTAGTTTAAAAGTAACTGAAGATTAATAAATAGTTCAAAAATTTCTTAGAAAGAAATCATAATAATCCTCTCATTATTATGGGTTAATGAACATTTCACTTTATAAGGAATCAAAACTCTACCAATTTATCTTTCTATCTTATGGATGTTCCTTTTGATTACTTTCTATGAAATAGATTTTAGAAAAAGTGTACTTAATTATATGTAGGATAATACAGAAATAAATGACATCTACATAGTTGAGTAGTGGAGCAAATTAAGATTGCAGAACTTATTTTGCTGCTGTGTATCTCTTGAAAATCTGTACCCTGAAATAATTTTTACATTTAGTTAAACTACTGCATAAGTGAGGAGTAATTACAACCTGTGAAGACATCATCTTTCATTATGTCTAATTTGTATATTGCCTATAAACATTGTTAAGCTGATCTCAGTTGGGATGAAATAATACATATTTAAATTAATATCCATGATTTCAAAAATTCTAGGATATAATGGTTTTCACTACATAGAACATGTTTACTGACAAGCCTTGCTTAGAGAGAAAATACAGAAATGTAACAGAATATCAATAAACAATGTGAGGGCTAGGACGTTTTCCTGGATGTTAGAAAAGATTCATTTCTTAGAAATATTGATGTGGAAGATTGTTTTTCACTAATAAATGTAAAATCAAGTTGAATTAATATGATTTTTTTCAAGAGTCAGATTCTCCATTGTTGTTGTTTCATAATATTCTTGTGAGGAACGCACATGAAATTCTTAAATGTGTAGAATTCAGTATTTTGTGGATAAGAGACTTAGAATTATAGCTAGTATTTGAAGGAAGCTTAGACATGACCAGTATTCCCCCTCAACATCTCTAATGGGTAGGCATTCATTGTCTACTTAAATATGAAGAAGGACAAAGAACTTATCTCTTTAAAAGGCTGTTGATTCAGTTGTGAGTTCAGGTGATTATAATTATTTAAAGGATTCCTCCTTATGTTGAGTCATTACCTACCTCTTTATGTATTTTCACCCATTAATCTTTTATTTTCCAGTGCTAAGTTTTGAATCCAGGGTGCTATGCATGCTAGGCAAGTGCTCCACCACTGAATTGAACTCCTAGCCTCTATTTTAGTTTTAATTTTTGAGACAGCATGTCGCTAAGTTGCACAGGCTGCCTCTAGCTTTGAACTCTTGATCCTCGATCCTCCTGCCTCAGCCTCCTGAGTTACTTAGATAATAGGCATGCACCATAGTGCACAACACATCCATTAATCTAAACTTTGACTTCCACACAAATAAGGTTCATCCTCCCTGGCCTTTTGGAGGCTATGTGTTCTGGTAGAAAGAAAAAAGGACTACACACCATCGACATACTTGTGGCCAGTCTGAATGTCATCATGTTCAGTTTGGGGATGTTAGGAAAGTAGCAACTCTTTGTCTTAGTTTCTTCATCTATAAAGTAAAAGTAAGGATGTGGGCCTACTCTCCCTCCCTATGTTATATAGCTATTGTGAAAATCAAATACATTAATATATGAAAATTTTTCCTGAAGTATAAACTGTCAAGCCAATAGGTTGTTGGTATTTACATTAAAAGTCATTCAACTGCCTCAGTTAACTCTAAGTCTTCCTTCCTTTAGGGCAAGCATTCCAAATATCCTTAACTATTCACTGTATCAGGGATCCCCAACCCCCAGTCTGTGGACCTGTATTGGTGTGTGGCCTGTTAGGCACTGGGCCACACAGCAAGAGGTAAGTGACAGATGAGTGAGCAAAGCTTCATCTATATTTATAATCCCTCCTGATAGATTGAATCACCTTGAAAACATCCCTCCCACACTATTGGTGTAAAAAAATTCTTCCATTGAAACTGGTCTCTGTGCCAAAAAGGTTGGGGACTGCTGCACTATACAGTATGTATTTAGGCTTCTTCATCATTCTACATTCTTTTTGGCTTGTCAGTATTGCTATTAATATGATTTCCAGAAAGATGACATTGCTGAATGTTTATATTTATTTTCTAATTTAATCCTCAAAACCTTTATTATTATTTCAGACAAAGAAATCAAGGCTTAGAGAGGTCAGATGACATGGCAAAGGTTACACAGCTAGTACCTGGTGGGGCTGCTAGTCTAAGAAAGCCTGGATTCCCAATCTGTCATGGAGTCATCATTTAGTCTTTTATTCTATATTTGTTTATCAAGTATATTGTATTAGACAGGAGGAATATGAAGGTTAAAAAGGCAGAGATTGTATCCTCAAAGAACTCATTGTGTACTAGAGATGTTAAATAAGAAAACAAGTGATTGTCAAAAATCACCACAAGCCGGGCATGGTGGCGCACATCTGTAATCCCAGTGGCTTGGGAAGCAGAGGCAGGAGGATCGCAAGTTCTAAACCAGAGGCAGTCTGTGAAATTCAGAGAAACCCTGTCTCAAAACGTAAAACAAAACAAACAAACAAAAATGGGCTGGAGGTGACAGCTCAGTGGTCCAGCACTTGCAAAACATGCAAGCACAAGGCCCCGGGTTCAACCCCAAGTACCAAAAAAAAAAATAAATAAATAAATAAAAAATCACCACAAAATGCATGCCTGTAATTCCAGCAGCTCCTGAGGCAGAGGCAGAAGGATCGCAAATTTGAGACCAGAGACAGTCTGTGTAACTTAATGAGACCCTGTCTCAAAAAGCAAAAAGTGAAAAAATGGGCTGGGGGTGCAGCTCAGTTGTCCAGCACGTGCAAAGTATGCAAGTGCGAGGCCCTGGGTTCAACCCCAGTACCAAAAAAAAAAAAAAAAAAAAAAACCCACAAAAATGCAACATGGTAATTTTCATAATAGAAGTGAAAGCAATCATACTACTATTCCTGTGGGTGTGCTAATTTTACGGTGGCAGTTGAAGATTTTTGTTTTTATTAAATTTATTATGTTTTACTTTTCTTGCTAATCAGCACCTGGCTGACACCACCATGGAAATATTCACACAGAAGACAGTGTGTTCCTTATCAGTCACTCATGATCCATGGAAAATGTTAAACACGGTCATCTGCAATGTGCTTTTGAAATTTTAGATTCTATGAGCTGGAGACAAACAAGCTTAAGAGTCATATTTACCTAACTAATGTTCCCCAGGGGGCTGGGATTTAGCTCAGTTGGTAGAGCGCTGCTCTGCAGTCTCTGAGGTCCAGAGTTCTATTCCCAGCACTGCAAACATGGGAGAAGGATGTGGCAACAACTCCCAAGGCAATCCCGAAAACAAGCTGTCACTGAAAATCCTATGAGGGTTGCTATGAGTCGGACATGACTTGATGGCACCTAACAACAACAATGTTCCCCAAGCCTACACATTTGTAGTTGATTGTTTAAAAGCTAAGTGCAAAATTTGACATTTTTCTCTTATGAAATTCCTTTCTGTCAAATGTGTCTTTGGGAAACTGTTTTCCTCATCCAGCAGCACTGTGCCTAAGTCCAACTTTGCACCCTCTGTTATCTGCATGCCCTCTTTGTCCTCATTCATCCAATGGAATTTATTAAGCATTTGCTCTGGGCCAGGTGCCATGCTGATGCAGGTAGGAGAGGGATTTTCGAATCAGTTAATGGAAAATCACAGCATCATGGTCAATTCCATCATCACCAGATGCACAGAAAGGATGGTGCCTAAATGAGACTTGGGGATAGAGATGGGACAAATGAGAGAAGACTCTGTCTTGGTCTTGAGATACATGTTTGTTATTGCTGTTAGGTGCCATCCGGTTGGTGTCCAACTCATAGTGGCCCTGTATACAATAAGCGAAACACTATTTCCATGTTTCTCCGCTATTCACAGGGTTTTCAATGGTAGAATGATTTTTGGGAGTGGGTTACTGGGTCCTTCTCCCAAGCCCACAGTATCTGGTGTTCCCAGGAAGTCTCCCATCCAAGTACTAACCAGGCCCAACCTTGCTTAGCTTCTGAGATCTGACAGAATCAGACGCCACAGTGCTACAGCTACAGGCTGGAAAACATGTAGAGTTGGGAGAAAGTGTACTCATGCAGAAGAGCAGCCTGTACACAGTAAGGAGAGCAGAGAGAATGAAATGTAAAGAATTCAGAATTAGCTCAATAGGGGTATAGTATGGGATGTAAAGGACAGATAATAAAAATGATGCCAGGCAGGTCTTTCAAGAGTCACTGAATAACGGGCACCCAGAAAACTACAGTTAAGAACTCACTCCAGGTTCCCATCAGTACCTGTGTGGGTTAGAGCTGCTTCTTCAGCCAAAGGGCTATTTATTATTTTCTCATTCTTGATATTATTGTGTGGGTCAAGAAAGGAAAAAGGGGAAGGGAAGGCTAACAAAGAGGAGAGGAAGAAAATGGAGAATAAAAGCAATTTTTGGTGTTAGGGTTATAGCTCAGTGGTAGAACACTTACCTAGCACGTGCAAGAGCCCCTGTTCTAGCCCAGCACCAGAAACAAACAAACAAACAAACAAACAAACAAAACCAAAAAACAATAACAAACCAACCAAACAAAAACAAAAAAAATGGGACTTCTGATTACAAAGAATAAAAATAAAAAACTGCAAGGGAGACCTTTCAGGCAGTAGACATACTACATCTTAAATGTCAAAAATAAGTAATCGTCTGCAAGGATGCCAAACTCTTGGTCTTAAAACAACAGCTAAGTTCAGCTTTCAAGAAACCTTATGCCTTATGATTATAAATTTTGTTATTTAAAGTTGGTGAGAAACTAGAGCTAGGTCCACTATGACAATTAATCCACCCCAAGGTAAAAACAAATTAGAAAGAACTCTCCCATAGGTAATCTTACTCAATTGACAAGATTGTAGAATAGCTGGTTCTTTGTTGACAGAGTCAATTTTTTCAGAGAATGACAGAAATATTTTTAGAAAGTATGATTTAAAAAGCTAGGAACCATTTTAAACACGGATTGTTTATCCTAAGTTCATAAAATTCTGATCTTTAACAATAAATTACCAACAAGACATCATGGATTGTTTGGTTTCCAGACATTGTGGCCATTAAATAGAGACAAAATTCATTAGACAGTGGTCTAATACTTTTGATAGGTTCAAAATGAACCTGGCTTCTACTACCTATGAGACTGCCCCAAACTTTATTCAGCTAAAATATGGAAATTCAAAGAAGGCTTTATTGTTTTGTATATTTGGTTCTTTATAAGGATGCTTAACTCTTTTAAGAATTCCCTGCAATTTCACCATATACTTTACTTTTCTTTTTCTTTTCTTTTCTTTTCCTTTCTTTTCTTTCTTTTTTTTTCTTTCTTTCTTTCTTTTCTTTTTTTTTTTTTTGGCAGTACTGGAGTTTGAACCCAGGGCCTCGCACTTGCATGCTTTGCAAGTGCTGTACCACTGAGCTGCACCCTCAGCCCATTTTTTTATTTTTTGAGACAGGGTCTCACTAAGTTACCCAGACTGCCTCTCAAACTTGTGATCCTCCTGCCTCTGCCTCCCAAGTTGCTAGGATTACAGGTGTGTGCCACCACACTCAGCTGCATTTTCATTTTTTGATAAGGATTTAACCTAGGGCCTTATGCATGCTAGACAAGTGCTTGATCCTACTCTTAATTGTTGTATATGTGATATTTGTATCACACACCTTCAGTTTTTTAAAAATAATTTAAAAATTCTTGTATGTGGATATGGATTTTTTCTTCCTCTGTAGGTTTAAAATCATGGGAACATGGAAATAATCCTGGAGCACTGTTTAGCCTCTTTTCTTCTGATGGAAAACCTTGGCAGAAAGTGAATATATACAAAACACTTAAACAATGAAGTTGAAACTCTCATTCGGTTATCAGCTGCCATATGACAGAGCCAGATTTGAACAATACCCTTTTCAGGGAGCCTCTCCCTGAAGTGCCAGGGAATGTTTTGTGTATCTCTGCTCTTGCAGTGGCAGATCACTGACCTGTTGTTGCCTGCTTTCTGTCTTCTCTGCTCTTTATGGTCCTCTGGTTCTGGTGGCATCAGTCATTCTTGGACCAATATTTTATATTCATTTTACTTGACCCTTTGTTGTGTAAATCAAGTATACATTGACCCTTCTTTAGCCTGTTTCTTGTATTTCCAATGGTCTTTCCCTTCAAGTTCACCATATCCTGCTTCTGTGCATTTCTTCTTGAGCCATATCATTCACGTTGCCACTTTCTCAAGTACATTCTACTGACATGTCCTCCCAGGGTGCTCTGAATTTATTATATGTATACGGATAGGAGACTTCACTAAATATATATATATATATGCAATATCTAAAATAAAAACTGGTAGCAATTACCACCAGTTTAATTTATTTCACATAATTTAGAGAAAGCTATTTTCTCATTAGCCTGCAGCCATACCACTGTGGAGACCAATCCTGTCAGATCTCGGAAGCTAAGCAGAGTCAGGCCTGATTAGTACTTGGATGGGAACTGCCTGGGAACACTGGTACTGTAGGCTTGGGAGAAGGACCTGGCAGCCCACTCCCAAAAAACAATCAGCCATTGAAAACCCTGTGAATAGCAGAGAAGCACTGACTGGCAATACTGTTTTGCCTGTTATACATAAGGTCACTATGAGTCAGACACCAACTTGGTGGCACCTAACAACAACAATTTTTCATTATCCTAATTTAATATTTCTCATGAAAGGATGTCAAAAACATCTGATCACTTCATTTTCTATTTTAAAATTATTAGCACAACTTGGTGCTAATAATTCTCCTGATTTCTTTTCTTCTGGCTTTACATTCTCATTTATTGTTTTTGTCTGAATTCCATAGCATGCATTTATCCCTTCATAGTTACCCATCCACATTATATATGATTCACCATGGCTTCTTTTGTGAACCCGTTTCATTCAGCATAAACATCTAGCACCCATTATCTTTTCTTACTCCAACAGAACATCATTTTCATTGGCTTTTCTATCCTAATGGCACAGCTAGTTTTACATAATAAGAGTGCAATGAATATTTATACTCAAGGAGTGATAAATGTTTTCATCTTCAACTGGTCTCAGCTTGCATATAGATTAAAACTTACCTTAAGTCAATTCAAGCAAATACTTTCTTACCACACACTGTATTCTAAACCCTACTGGATGCTTTCTGGCCTAACTTTATAATGCAGAAGCTTCCATTGTACAAATGACAATCATGTTACCATTTGTTTACTTTAGTTTAGCATCCACAAACAATAAAATATACATTTTTACATGTATTTAGCCATATTTTTACATGAGAGAAAAGCTTTAGGTGTTTAATCTGTGATAAGCAGTACAATGGATGTCCAGATACTCTAAATAAATCAATAAGAACAATTATGTAGTATGTGTTCTCTCATCTGTATGGCCTATGAAGACAGGAAAGTGTAATAGGAAAACATCTGAAGTTGAACCTAAGGATTCAAATCCTTACTCCTTCCTTTGTTAGTTATGTGACTACTGCAAAATGAATTATGTGCCCTAAAAATGCATATGTTGAAGCCCTAATCTCCAACATGATTATATACAGAAATAGGGCCTTTAAGGAGATAATTAAGTTTAAATGATATCCTAAGGGTAAAGTCTTAATTTGATAGACTAGTATCCTTATAAGAAGAGGGAGAGATCTCTTTCTGTCGCTGCATGAACAGAGGAAGGCCATCTAGAGATGTAGAAGTAATATTTGGCAAGTCAAGAAGAGTGATCTCACCAGAAACCAATCCTACTATTATTGAGCTTGGACTTCCAGCTTCCAGAACTGAGACAAAATGAATTTCTTTTGTTTACGCCACCCATTTTGTGGTATCCTGTTATAGCAATCTGAGCACACTAACACAGTCATCTTAAAATAATCAAAGATTATTTTACTTTTTCTGAGCCTTCTTTTTTATTGTAAAATTCCTACTATACTATCTGTCATAGATTTACATTGAAGAGGCATTCAGATTATACATTTGGCACTTAACATAGTGCTCTGCACGCAGTGTTTAAAACTATTCCCTGTTATTATTACTTTATTATAAAATCACTCACTGTGACCTGCATTCTTGTGATTAGGAGTCATTGAGTCACATTGAGATAATTAGGTTAAGAAAAAAATTAATCAGTAGGAACTCTTTAAAGTCCTGGTCAATCTAAGTATGTACATCCACAGCTTGATTATCCATGCTAACTATAGAAACTCCAAATATGCTAAAGTAATCATTGATGAGGTACTTTATACACATTCATCAATTAAAAAGACAATTTTCCCATGGCTAAGAAGTAATTGTTACTAATTAGTAATAAATTAATAAGGTTATATCCATGCAAAAAAGGGTGAAAAGAAGTTGCAAAAGTCAAAGAATGTTAATTAGGTTTTGCAATGTGATAGCAATATGTGACTTTAGAAAAATTCACCTTGCCTCTTATATAATTTTCACAGAATCCTCCTCATTTACAACTACCTGTGATTGCATAACACTATTTGCTTTTATCTTGATACTAAATTTATTGTTAAATTGGAGATAGGTTTTCTCTGATGGATAGATTTTTTTCAAGTCACACCTATTAAATAGCTCCATTCACTTTAATTTTTCTCTTGCTGTGGGTCACCTTGGTGTATAGTGTCTTCAAAGCTCATCTGGAACATCTTTGTATATATTTTTTTGTGTGTAGAAAGAATCATTGTTCATTGACAGCCTTTTTTCTTGATCTAATTATAAGAAACCTTCCCTCCACCTCCTAATCTGAGCAAATTCCTGCCTCTCTGTGGTTCACTGCAATGCCTGTGCCTTTATTCCTCAGCCTATGCAGTAGAATTTCTGCAATTTTGTAAATGATAGCACCAACAATGTCCTATACTTCATGCTATCCTCTCTCCTTTCAACACCTCGTGGCTGGCAAGCCTCATTTCTTAACGCTGGTCACCTCTACCTTTCTTCCAAGGTGACTAAAGACCACCAAATGTTTGCCAAGTCTGGGCTCAAAAGCTTTATGGAAATCATTTCTCCAATCTTTCAATACATTCATGTTTCTTCTTCAGATCAGTAAATTAACTGTATTCACTGTAGGAATTGTTATGTCTGTAGCTAAAATAATTTTTCTTTTTCAGACATATTGGTAACATTCGTCTGTAACCAAAGCCTTTATTTTTTAAAATCATTTTGTTTTTAAAAACAAACACTCCCATTTTCCCCTGTTGCTCATTAAAGTCAATTTTGCTACCAACATCCACTTTCTTGTCTCCTTGCCAAGACTGTGACACATCTGTCATTTTTTACTTTTTGGTTTTGTTTGTTTATTTTGTATACTTATGGTTTTGACCACATCTGTATTGGTACCACCTATTTGTTGAGTCATCTGTACTTTGAAAACCCTATGAGGGTTGCTATGAGTTGGACACAACTCAACGGCACCTAACAACAACAACAACAGGCCTCTGACATCTTGAAAGTAGACTAAGGCTCACCTATGCTTGATAACCCCTTATATTTAAAACGTTGCTCATTTATAAGGAAAAATTCCACATTCTTAGTATTTTCATTCAATATTATATTATTGGCCTGCAGCCATACCACTGTGGCATCTGATCTCAGAAGCTAAGCAAGGTTGGACCTGATTAGTACTTGGATGGGATACCGCTTGGGAATACCAGGTGCTGTAGGCTTGGGTGAAGGACCTGACATTCCACTCCCAAAAAAACAATCAGCCATCGAAAACCCTATAAATAACAGAGAAGCACTAAGAATACAGTTTCACCTGTTGTTCATAGGTCATAACAATTATATTATTATCACCAAATTCAAAATGTTTATGCTTATAGATCAGTTTCTGTTACTTCCCAACCTACTCTTCATTTCTATATATAAAGTTACTCTGAACAAAGCTTTTAGATTATCCAGTTAACTCAATTGTTTCTCAGCATATGGTATTAGCCAGAATTCTAGAGTGGAAGTGAAATACACAGGTAGTATTTGGGCAGCAAATCTGAAGTCTTTTTGTTTTTCAATGTTTGGACTTTATCTGTGTGTTTCTTTATGTGTACATGCATGTATGATTTATATGTCTTCTAATTTTTAATTTTGAAATGATTTTAGACTTGTAGAAGAGTTTTAGAGATAGTTCAAAGTGTTCCCATGTATTATTTACCCAGATGTCCTTAATATTAAATCTTACCATAACTGTGATGCATTTATCAAAACTAAGAAGCTGACATTGGTACAACACTATTAACTAAACTACAGATTTAATTACTCTAATGTCCTTATTCTGTTTTCATACTCAATCCAGAATCCCACTGTTAGTCAGTTTTCTTTTGCTATAAAAATACTTAAAATAATCAACTTAGAAAGCTAAACGGCTTATTTTGGCTCATAGTTTTAAGAGTTTTAGTCCATGATCAAGTGGCCCTCTTGCTTTGGGCCTGTGGTGGCCCATCATGGTGGGGAGCACATATGGAGGAAAAGTGAGTGAGGAAGAGAGTCCCACAGTCTCCTTAAAGGGCATGGCTCCAACAGTCTAAAGTGCTCCCACTAGGCGCCACCTTTTAAAGTTTCTACCACCTCTCAATACCACCAAAGTGGGAAACTAATACTTAACACCTAGGCCTTTGGAGGACATGCCAGACTCAAATCTATGGCACTTACCTTGCATTTAGTTGTGAAATCTCTTTAATTACTTCTGATCAGTGCAGTTGTTTTCTTTTCCTTTCATGATCATGACACTTTTGAAAAGTATTGGCTGGGTGTTTTGTAGAATGTCCATCATTTTGAATTTTTCTGATGTTAGCTCATGTCTTATGACATGAAGTATCATAAGTACCTCAGCACTAAACCACAATCTGTTTTGGAAGGTTGGTCAAATGCCAATTAATTCAAGTCCTGAGCACTCTTTTCCTGGCACCTTATTGAACGGCACAAGTATGTCACTGACATACTTAGCATAAATTCTTTTTAAAATTCAATTGTTCTTACTGTTTTCCTCTTCCCTTCACTTTTCACTCTAAAAAGTTTTTTGGGTGCCATAATGACTGTATGGCTTACATATGTATATATACCTTAACAGAGAGAAGCACACACACACACACACACACACACACACACACACACGATCATTAACACAGCACCAAAAGGTCCTAATGGCTTAAAATACATATGTAAAGTGACATTTTTCCACTTGGTTTCACCTGGAAGCATCACACCATGAGTATGCTTGGCATCTTATACACATTTTAGCACTGTGGTTGAGTGTGGATTAAGTGGTCAATTCTGAGCCAGAATTCTGTTGAAAATATTCATCAAGGATTGAAATGTTTGAGCATGGTACAGTTTGAGTGATGTTGTTGTTGTTGTTAGGTGCCATCGAGTTGGTATCCAACTCATAGCGACCCTCTGTACAACAGGGGAAACACTATTGTCAATGCTTCTCTGCTGTTCATAGGGTTTTCAACGGCAGATTGATTTTTGGGAGGGGGTTGCCAGGTCCTTCTCCCAAGCCTACAGCTCTGGTGTTCCCAGGTGGTCTCCCATCCAGGTAATAACCAGGCCCGACCCTGCTTAGCTTCCGAGATCTGACGGGGTTGGATGCCATAGGGCTACTGCTGCAGGCGTTTGAGTGATGAGGGACCACTATATGACCCTTGATTACTTGGCTTAGATGGTATCTGCCAGATTTTTTTTCCACTGTAAATGCATTATTTTTCCCACTGGAATTAATAAACTTGGGGAAATATACACCAGGGATAAGTAAATATGTTTCTCCATAAACTTTCTATCACTAATTTTGGCATTCATTGATTGATTGTGCCTACAATAATTATTACTTTGGTTTTTCAATAGTGTGTTCCATTTCTCTCATTTCTTCTATACTTATTAATTGCAGTTCTTCTGTAAGGAGCAGTTTTCCCCTTCCCAAGTACTTTATTCAATCATGCCATTCATATCAGTATGGGATCATAGGTTTTTACATTATTCTTCAAGATATAATCCATTTCTATGATCATTTAGTGACTAGGAACTATTTTTATTTACTCCTGTGTCATTTTAACATGTTATAATTTTTAAAAACTTTTAATTTTGAATAATTTTAGATATACAGAAAATCTGAAAATATAGGAGAGTTCTCGTACAGACACCTTTCACTCGATTTCCCCTATTTTTACCATCTTACATTACCACTGATTTCTACAGACGTACCACCTTGGCATTTGACTACATCTGATCTCGGAAGCTAAGCAGGGTCAGTCTGGGTTAGTCATTGCATGGGAGACCACCTGGGAATAGTTAGTCCTTGCATGGGAGACCACCTGGGAATACTACTGGGAGCTGCAGGCTTGGGAGAAGGACATGGCAGCCCACGCCCAAAAAACAATCAGCCATCAAAAACCCTATGAATAGCAGAGAAGCACTGACATAGTGCCAGGCATGGCACAGTGTCAGGGAGTGTTTCTTTCTGTTCTACACACGATCTCTGAGCCAGACCCTACTCAATGGCACCTAACAGCAACAAATTACCATGGCACATTTATCAAAACTGAAAAAGAAACATTGGTACAGTGCTAATAGCTAATTCCAGGTTTTGGATTTGATCAGTTTTTCCATTAATGTCTTCCTTTTGTTTCAGGATGCAGTCTAGCACATCACCTTGTTTTTCCTTTTTATTCCTTCCTCTATTTCCTCTGGCCGGTGACAGTTTCTTACTCTTTTCCTGTTTTCCATGATCTTGAGGATCATTGGCCAGCTATCCCAAAGAATGGCTGGGATTTAGCTCAGTTGATAGAGTGATGCTCTGCAATCTCTGAGGTCCTGGGTTCAATTTCCAGCACCACAAAAAATGGGAGAAGGACATGCAATCCACTTCCGAGGCAATCCCCAAACAGCAATTGAAAACCCTATGAGGGTTGCTATGAGTCAGACAAGACCCAATGGCATAACAACATCCCACTTGCCTTTGTTTGTCTGATGTTTTTCTCATAATTAGGACAGGAGTATGTGTTTTGGAAAGAAAACCCAGGAGCTGAGGTACCCTTCTCCTCACATTGCATCAGGTAGTATATACTATCCACATGAAGTCACTCCTGATGTTAACCTTCCTTACCTGGTTAAGGTAGTGTTTGTCAGGTTTCTCTGACTCTATTTTGTGAAATCAAGTGACTAAATACAGCCCACCCTTGCAGGAAGAGGGCTAGAAATTAAGATCCTCCTGGAAGGGGAATGTCAACATATATTAATTAGAATTCTTCAATAAGGAAGACTTGGCTCTTCGCCTCTACCAGCCTTTGTGTTTTTCATTAAGGATATACTCATTTTCTCTTCTCTGAGAGTCCTTTAAACCATGTCTCTAATTTTCTGTGTTCTTATTTGTGTTATTTTCTTCCTGTTGATTGAACTTACTCCACATGTGTTTTTAATTAGTGCTTGTGGCTTCTTGGGAACTCTTATTTCCTTCCCTTTTGGTTCATCTCTCATACTACTCCCAGAACACATCAAATGCCTGTGGGGCATCACATGTAAGGGGCAGCCTCTGTCTCCATTCTCTAGAGCCACTCTCTGCTTCCACTTCACCAATGTGAAGTTCTGTAGTTACTTTCCTTGCTGCTTTGCTTCTAATCTGAGAATTTTAGTTTCAAACCAAATAGTCTCTTGACCACACTCACCTAGTACCATCATGCCCTGTTTTTTCTTTTGCTACAGCTGTTGTTTATCTCTAACTCTTCTATTGTCCTTCCCTTTTCCACCCGCTCTACCATCTGGACGTCAGTGTGTTTATTTTTTACTTCTCTCTCTCTGTTCACTACAGGTTCTCCTTGAATTCATGTGAGTTCATGTTACCTGCTCAGTCATTTGACATCACCTTTCCTCATGGTGACCTGATCCTTGCACAGCTCTGTCTTTCTGTTTAATTTACTGTTTCAGATTTCACAAACACCTTCTTTTTCCATGGAGAGACTGTGCACAATTTACTTTGTGTACCAGTTACGTTCTTGCTCTCCATATTTTAAAACATTAAAACAATAATTATAATATTTTTCCTAGTCAAAGTTACTATCATTTGTTGAGCACTCAGCCTGTGTCAAGTACTGTGCTTTCTATACGCATGAACTTACTAAATTCCCATAAGATATTGTTATCATATTCATTCTCCATTTTATTGTTGTTGTTAGGTGCCGTTCAGTCAGGTCCAACTCATAGCAACCCTATGTACAACAGACAAACACACTACCTGACCCTGTGCCATGCCCAGCACTATTGTCAGGGCTTCTCTGCTATTCATGGGGTTTTCAATGGTTGATTGTTTGGGGAGTGGGCTGCTGGGTCCTTCTTTCAAGTCTATAGCATCTGGTATCCCCAGGTGGTCTGCCATTCAAGGGCTAATCAGGCCTGACCTTTAGTAGCTTCTGAAATCTGACAAGATCAGATGCCAGAGCAGTATGGCTGTATATCTAATTACGCTCATAAGGGAACTAACTTACAAGTTAACACAGTTCATTTTAAAATCCCAAGGCCATTTTCCTTATCATATTCTTAGTCTTTTAGTTATTATCCAGATAAGTCTGGAGCCAACTCCCTACCACCACTTTGGCTGTCTGGACAGCCTTTGAATTTTTGATTATATTTAAATGAAAGCACGTGGTTTATGGGCACACTTATGTCATCTTTCTTTCTTTTTTCTTTCTTTCTTTCTTTTTTTTTTTTTTTTGCAGTACTAGGGGTTGAACCCAGGGCAGTACTAGGGGTTGAACCCAGGGCCTCATGCTTGCATGCTATGCAAGTGCTGGACCACTGAGCTACACCGCCAGCCTTTTATTTTTTTCTTTACTTTTTGAGACAGGGTCTCGCTAAGTTACACAGACTTCCTCTGGTCTTGAACTTGTGATCCTCCTGGCTCCACCTCCCAAGCCGCTGGGATTACAGGCATGCACCGCCTCACCCAGCTGTTATATCATCTTTCTATAAACTTTGAAGCTTCCATCAACACCATGACTTTGCCCAATAATGAATAAGGTTTTTACTATATAGTATAAGTGTATCATTTTACATAATTTTATTAATAACTTTGCAGAAGATATGGTTAATATCCCTATTCACATATAAGAGATTTAATTTTAGAGAATTTTAGTAATCTGCTCAATGTAATTATACAAACTAGTTAGTGGCCAAACTGGAATTTGAACTCAAGTTGTCTAACTCAGAGCCCATACTCTAACTCACTCACTAGCCATAACAGTTTCTAAAGGCAGAGTCTAGCTATTCTCAGATTGCTTCACATTAGATATCTGAGCACACATTAATGGTTTCTTTTGAATTTTACCTTTAACCTAAATTAAGAATTATCAGGTAGTCAATAAAATGTTGATTTTATCTCTGAGGTTAAATGAAACTTTTCATTTAGAAAATATCTTTTAACATGTTCTCAGTCTATATTACATTCATCTCTAGACCACTGAGGAGCATTAGTCATAATGGACCAGTAAGAGTTTAACAGGTATTGTTGTTGTTGTTGTTAGGTGTCCTCAAGTCGGGTGTCCAACTCATAGCAACCCTACATACAACAGGTGAAACACTATTGTCAGTGCTTCTCTAATGTTCATAGGGTTTTCAATGGCTGATTGGTTTTTTTTTTCTCTTTTTTGAGTGAGGAGTGGGTTGCTGGGTCCTTCTCCTAAGCCTACAGCACCTGGTCTCCCATCCAAGTACTAACCAGGCCAACCCTGCTTAACTTCTGAGATCTGACAGAATCAGGCACCGTGGTTGTACCAATACAGGCAAACAGGTATTAGTCACCAAGAAAAGAAACAGCTTCCTGCTTTGATTGACATATTCCAGTTAGTAAAAGATATTCACATTGACAAGTACATACTCTTTTCTCTAAAAAGATTGTGTGCCTGGCACAGAATCAGGGAGTGTTTCCTTCTGTTGTACATAGGGTTCCTATGAGTTGGATTCGACTAGATGGCACCTAACGATGACAACAACTCTTTTCTCAGTGATAGACTCTTACAGATTTCCATGAATTGGTAATTTGCTAGATTTTCTCCCTCACCAATCATCTTGAAATTTCATCATCACGATTTTTAAAGGGATGGTCAACTGTTTTCATTTGCATGGAAGATTGCTGAATTTAATATGCAGAATAATAAATGATCCATGGATTAAGAATGAAAATCTTTAAGGTTGCAAAGATGTCATTATTAGGGAACTGATTATAATAGGATTAACCTGTTATAGCTAATTAGTACAAGTTTTCAAAGTGGAGCAGAATCTTGACACTTATTTGGCATTTCTGTTGTATGGGAAAACATCCATAGAAAAGTAAAGTACTTGGTTCCCCAAAAGCACAGCGAATTAGAGAATTTGAAGAACTAAAACCCTGAAGAATGTGAGTTAAGTATTTTTCACTACAGTTTGCTCTTGAATTGCAACATTTAAATTATCTATTAGAAAAAAGGATGATGACAAAATACCTGAAATGTAATAAACTGTAGGTAATAGGTTATTCTCCAAAAAAACCTCCTGAGTGATAACTGCTATACCTAAAAAATAAAGGCAGCAGACTTTGCACCTTCAGCTTTCTGTTCTCTCACTATAATGAAATATGCAGTTACCTTTATCTCAAGATCTGCATAATGTTCCTTTCATGTCCCTTGATTCTAGATGTTGCCACTCAAATCAATGTCATTCCATGTTGTGAAAGTAGTTGTTTCTGAAAACAGATAATACATTTTTCTGTTAGACTGTCCTTCCAATGACCCTATTACCATTAATGATCTCACTATCAACAGCAGCCAAGTATCTTCTCATATCTAAGAGCTAAGAAAGGCTTAAAGCTATTTTTGAATAAGGATTACAGGCATCTGGTATAAAATTCAGGGCACATAAAACATTATAGATTGAAGAGGAACTCTTCTGTTCCCCCCCTCATCCCATGAGCTCCTTTTTCCCTCATAGAGGCAACCATTGTTGCCAGTTCCTTGTGTGTGGTCCCAGAGGGACTCAGCTCTTTTCCAAAAGTGTTAGCATTTCAAACAAAACTGCTGTATAGCACTTAAAAAAATTAATGGCTTGAGCCCTGTGTGGTGATACATGCCTGTAATACCAAGTACTTGGGAAGCTGAGGCAGAATTACTGGGAGTTTGATGCCAGCCTAGGTTACATAGGACCCTGTCTCAAAATTAATTAATTAATTAAAAAGGCTTTATTGTACATAATGTACACACATAATAAACCTATTTCTAAGTTAAGTAAGCATTCAGTCATACTAGGTTTATAGTCATGCAAACATTGCCACATTCCAACAAAGATTCCCGGTGACCATTTGCAATCATTTCCCATTCCCATCCTAGCCCCAGGAAATCACTAATCAATTTTCTGTCTTTAGTACTGGCCATTTTTAGACATTTTAAACATAGCCAGTCATACAGTATGTAGTCTTTTGGACTGACTTCTTTCACTTAGCCTAGTGTTCTGAAGGTTTACCCAAGATGTGGCATATATAAGTAATTCTTTTTATTACTGACTAGTAATAATTAGTCTACTAATATCAGACAGATAACTATATAATACAGATGATGGCTGTTTCTCATCCGTCAGAGTTTCCATCCACATGTGCAGCCTATTTTATCCTATGTTGACCCTAACTCAGAATTCAATGCTTCTAGTCTCCTCCATATGAAATTACCCTTCCAAAAACTTTAAAGAATTTTATAGTAAAATTTCCTGAAGATTTTATAGGGAAGCAGAAGAGGGTGTGTACATTATACCCTGTAATTAACCAATTGGATTATACCTAATAGGCATTTGTTTTCTCCCAAGACTCCTTTAGCTCCATACTATGGTTTTTCATTGCTCAAAAATCAGGCTTGTTAGTTTTTCTTTCCCCTTCCTTTATTTCAGTTTTTGTTGCTTATCTTTCTCTAAGGAACAAAAAATTGTTCTTTGACTTACGCATAGAGTGTTAGCAATCTTTGTTTGCTACAGTTCCCATCCTTGTAGATTCAACATATACCCTAGTGACTTCTGAAAGCATTTCTTTCTAACATGAACACTGGACTCTGTAAGAAATGTTTTGATGAATAATTTCTTTTTTCTCCTTTATGGTACATTAGTATGAACGAGCTCTTGGGAAGCACATGAAAGGAGATGGCTTAACTGAGAAAGCTGAGACAAAGTCCATTATCATTGCAGCCTTTCTCAGACATGTCTGTTTTAAGACACCCTTAACACACATTCTAACATGTCTAGATAGATACCTTCCATTTAGTGCTACCAGATCTCCATGCATTCAGATATAAGAGCATTTAATAACTGAGCATTTTAACATTTATATGGTAAATTTTGATTGTTGTTGTTAGGTGCCACTGAGTCAGGTCCAATTAAAAGTGACCCTATGTACAACACGAAACACTCCCTGATTCTGTGCCAGGCACATAATCTTTTTTATGTTTAAGCCCATTGTTGCAGATATGGTATCAATCCATCTAGATGAGGGTTTTCCTTTCTTTCATTGACCTGCCACTCTCCCAAACATGATGTCTTTCTCCAGGGATTGGTTCTTCCTGACAACATGTTCAAAATATATAAGAACCAGTCTAGACATGCTTGCTTGCAAGAAGCACTCTGGTTGCATTTATTCTAGGAAAGAATTGTTGGTTGTTTTGGCAGTCCATGGTATATTCCATATTCTTCTCCAGCACCATAACCCAAAAGCATGAATTCTTCTCCTGTCTCCATTATTCAATGTCCAGCTTTCAAAACCATATGATGTGACTGAAAATAGCATGGCATGAGTCAGCCACATTTTCATCTTCAATGTGATGCCTTTACTTTTCAGTACTTTAAAGAGATCTTTTGCAACATATTTTCCCAGTACAATGCATCTTTTGATTTGTTGACTGCTGCTTCTGTGCGTGTTGACGATAAAATCAAGTAAAGCAAAATCATGGAAAACCTCAATCTTTTCTCAATTTATCATGAAGTTACTTAATGACCCAGTTGTAAGGATTTTTGTTTTCTTGATGTTGAGGTGCAATGTATACTGAAGGCTGTGTTCTTTAATCTTTATCAGTAAATGCTTCAAATATTCTGCAGTTTCAGCAAAGTTGTGTCATCTGCAATGCTCACGCTGCATTCTTCTTCATAAAGGCTAGCTTCTTGGGATATTTGCTCAGCACAGAGCTTGAAGAGATAAGGTGAAAGGATACAGCTCTGATGCACACCTTTCTTGATTTTAAACCAGGCATTGTTTCCTCATTCTGTTCAAATAACTGTCCCTTGGTCCATGTGCAGATTCCTCATTATAGTACCATTAGGTGTTCTGGTAGTCCTATTCTTCATGATGCTATCCATAATTTATTATGATCCACATAATAAAATGTCTTTGCATAGTCAATAAAACATAGACAGACATCTCTCTGGTATTCTCTTCTTTTGGCTAATATCCATCAGACATCAGCAATAATGTCCCTGGTTCCACATGCTCTTCTGAATGGGCTTGATTTTCCAGCAGTTTCCTGTCTATATACTGCTGCAGTTACTTTTGAATGATCTTAAGAAAATTTTGCATGCATATAATATTAATGATACCATTTGAGAATTTCCATATGCAGTTAGATCCTCTTTCTTGGAAATAGGCACAAATATGCATATCTACCAAAAGTTGTCCAGGTAGCTGTTTTCCAAATTTCTTTATATAAACACGTGAGTACTCCGTGCTCAATCTGTTTGTTGAAAATTCTCTATTGGTAGTTCATCAACTCTTAGATCCAATTCCTTCAAGGCAGCCTCGACTTCATCTTTCAGTACCACTGGTTCCTGATCATATACAACCTTTTGAAATGGTGGATCATCCACAATTCTTTTTTTTTTTTTTTTGGTACTGGGGGTTGAACCCAGAGCCTCACCTTTGCATGCTTTGCAAGTACTGTACCACTGAGCTCTACCCTCAGCCCATTTTTTTAAGTTTTTGAAACAGGGTCTCACTAAGTTACACAGACTGCCTCTGGTCTTGAACTTGTGTTCCTCCTGCCTCTGCCTCCCTTGCCATTGGGATTACAGGCATGCACTACCGCTCCTGGTTGATTGTCCAACAATTCTTTTTCGTATAATGACTCTGTATTTCTTCTATATTCTTTAGATGTTGTCTGCATTGTTTAATATTTTCCCTATAGAATCCTTCACTATTACCACTCAAGGCTTGAATTTTTTTTCTTTAATTCCTTAAGCTTGAGCAAAATAGTGTGTTCTTCCCTTTTGGTTTTCTATCTTCAGCTCTTTGCACATGTCATAATATTTGATTTTGTCTTCTCATGCTGCTCTTTGAAAAGTTCTGTTTAGTTCTTTATCATATTTTCCTCTTACTTTAGCTGCTCAACTTTCAGGGGCAAGTTTCAGAGTCTCTTTTGACACGTAATTTTTTTCTTTTTCCTTATAATTTTAAAAACTTTTGCTTTCCTCATGAATCATGTCTTTGATGTCATGCTACAACTCATCTGGTCTTCTGATCATTAGTGTATAAAGCATCAAATCTGTTCTTGAGGTGGTCTCTGAACACAGGTGGGATATGCTCAAAGTCATACCTTGACTCTTGTACACTTGTTCTAATTTTGTTCAATTTCAATTTGAACCTGTTTATGAGCAGTTGATAGTCTGATCTACAATCAGCACCTGGTCTTGTTCTGATTTTTGATAATGAGTTTTCCCATCATCTCTTTCCATAAACATAGTCAATTTGGTTGCTGTATGTTCTATCTGGTGAATTCCATGTGCATAGCCACCTTTATATTTGTGGAAGAATGCATTTGCAATGAAAAGGTCATTGGTCTGACAAAATTCTGTCATGTGGTCTCCAGCATTGTTTCTGTCACCAAGGCCATATTTTCCAACTACTGAGCCTTCTTCTTTATTTCTAACTTATGTGTTTCACTCACCACTAATTATCAGTACATCCTGATTCCATGTTTGATCTATTTCAGATTGCAGAAGCTGATACAAATCTTCCCTATCTTCATTCTTGGTCTTAGTGATGGGTATGTAAATATGAGTAACGCTCATATTAACTGGCTTTCCTTGTAGGTGTATGGATATTATTCTGTCACTGACAGCATTGTATTACAGGATGGATCTTTTTTGATGATGAATGCAACTCCATTTCTCTTTAATTTGTCATTCCCAGCATGGTAGACCATATGATTATCTGATTCAAAATGTCCCATGCTGGTCTACTTTAGCTCACTGATGCCTAGAATGTCAATGTTTATGCACTCTATTTCTCTTTTAATGATCTTTAATTTTCTTAGATTCATACTACGTACATTCCATGTTCCAATTATTAATGGATTTTTACAGTTGCTTCTACTCATTTTGAGTTGTGCCACATCAGCAAATGGAGGTCCCTGGGGCTTTACTCCATTTCCATCATCACAGTCAACTCTACTTTGAGGAGGCAACTCTTCCCCAGTAGTCTTTTGAGTGCCTTCCAACCTGGGGGGCACATTTTACCACCATCTATCTATCTATCTATCTATCTATCTATCTATCTATATGCTTCTTTGCTATTTGTCTGGTTTTCAACGACTAATTGTTTTGAAAGTGGGCTTCCAGGTCCTTCTCCCTAGTCTTTCTTAGTCTGGAAGCTCAGCTGAATCCTGTTCACCATGGGTGGCCCTGCTGGTTTCTGTAATATAGATAGCATAGCTTTCAGCAACACAATAACACCCCAGACCCCGCAGTATGGCAAACTGACAGACACATGGGTCACTACTTCCTAGTTAAGTAAATCTCTAGTAAATCGTAAGGAGTCATAAAATGTATGCATTTTGTAAGGATCAAAAGATACTACATAAAAAGCACTTTAATGATTGTCACTAAGTAGGTGCTCATTAAGTGACTATAGTTATCTTCACCTTTCTCCAAAGAAAAAATGACTGCCTTTCTATTTTGGCTTTTACCTTTTACCTTTGTCCTTCACTAGTGGTTAGATATATTCCAAAATAATCATTAAATATAGTAAATTCTAAGGCCTCATGGTAAAATGGCTGTAAGACTCTTATTCTATGAGTTTAATAAAACAATCAGTTCAATAAAAATGGTTGTAGGACTCTTATTCTATCAGTTTAATAAAACAATCAAGTCACTGTGTTTAATGACTTTGACATTCCAATATGAAGACTAATAGAGCCATCTGTACCATTAGCTACCATCAATAAGTGGTAGATCAGAATTTTCAGCTTAACAGAATATGTTTTAAAATAACATCTAAAATATAATTAAAATTGTTTTTATATAACATCACACCCTTTGGCATTCATAACTCATTTGAGGTAAGTAGAGTTTCTGTGATTATGTCCAGAATGGAAGAAGAAACCAAGGTTCAGACACATGAGCATATCTGAATCCTGGGCTTTTTCTTTCGACTTTGTAAAAATCTGACTAAAAGAATAAATTCAAAAGCTTAATAAGTTATAACATGTTGTAAAAATACATGTAATTTCATTTTTATCTTGCAGTGGGCACTGTAGTAAATCCTAAAATATGAAACCTGCCATTTATAATTCAGACCAAAGCATTTAATCTCACTACCAAAAGCTTCAGAAGGTTGAACTCATCTCAAACTACACAAAGTCTTGATTTTTATTCTACTTAAGGATCTGCCTTTCTCTCAGGTCTGGATAATGAGGTGGGGGTTAGGGAAGACCCAGCTATCAAGGCCTCCCAGATACCTGGGGGAAGCAGATTACCCAGGGCCAGATCAGCAATAGAATGTATATATATATATATATATATATATATATATATATATATCCCATTAGGCTTTGTAAAAAATGCAGAATTAGATATTGGAATTGTGTGGCTTATGTGGTGTCTTTGCCTTAATGTCTTCTGTTTAGGGTGGAGTTTAAGGACCTGATAATTGTGTAATGCCCCTAACTTGCTGTGCTTCTTTCAACGGTGGGTCACAGACAACGCCCCACATATTGATAGCTCTTCCACCATCCAGGTTAACCTCAAAACTCCATCTCCAGGGTTATAGTCACCAATAAGTGTTCCATGTTAAAGCAATTCTGGAAGTGACTTGCAAGTCTCTTTTACATCATTGTTTTTGTGAATTTTAGTGAGCTTTACTGTTCTATGGAACTTCTGCAAAGTAGACAATACCTCTTTCTCAGTTAGCTAAAAGTGTACTCATTTTGTTTATGGAAAGAATCTAAATTACTTCCAGGTAAATTTATTCAGCTTTATATTTCAGAAGCTGAAAGACTTTAGAATCTTGGAAGAATACATTTACATATAGATGTTTTAAAAAATTTCCAGTATCTTTCCTTCAGTAAGTACTCTAAATAATTCTCAATATATTTCCTATAGACAAAATTGAAGTATCTCATTTCATCTTAAAAGAAAACCTATGAAACCAAGTTAAGGACATAAAAGCTCAACATTGATAGATGTATGTCAACTTAAATTAGTCTTAGCTTAAAAGATTCAAGGGAAACTAACTCTATGGTTTTAAAAGCATTTTCTTTTCTTTTCCATCAAGTAGTAGAGGGTGATGGTAGAAGTTGTCCTGAGTTGCTGACAGAACTGACTGAGTATCCTCTGATTTCCTTCACCCTGCCCTGTATTACAATACCCAAGGGTGGACTGGGTGTGGTTGCTACCTGCTCTGTTCCCGTGTCTGAGACAGAGAGCAACTAGAACAGAAAAGGCCATCAGTAAAAGAGGATCAAGTGTCATCAAATGGCTGTCTCTGTATATCCTTCAGGTGATGGAAGTTTAAAATCTACTTTTAAGGTTCATCAGGGAAGAGATTTTACAACTTCTACATGAAAGGGATTTTAAGTAACAACACTAGGTATGAGCTGAATTTTGCTCTCCTCCCCAATTGTTATGTTGAAGTCCTAAACCCCAGTACTTCAGCATGTGACAGTATTAGGAGACAATAAAGAGCTAATTAAGTAAAAATGAAGTCTTTAGGATGGGCTCTAATCCAATAGGACTGTGGTTCCTATAAGAAGAAGAGATTAGGACACAAACACACACATAAGGAAGACCACATGAAAACACAGGGAGAAGACAGCCATCTATACATGAAAGAAAAAGGCCTTAAACTAACTCTGCTGACACGTTGGTCTTGGTTGTCTAGTCTCAGGACTATGAGAAAACAAATGTCTAGTGTTTAAGGTACCTTGTCTGCGGTCTTTTGTTATGGCAGCCCCTTCGATTTAATATAATAAAACTAGAACACTTTTTTCTCTCTCACTCTATTTCTCTTTCACACACACACACACACACACTTATTTTAGAAATACCAGACCACTGTCGCTGATTCCATATTACTCCTGTCCCCTCCCCCACCAGAACTTTAAAGGTGCTATCCTATATAAACCATTCACCAAAGGGCTGTTAAGAGAACAAATGTTAAGGGTCAGTACTTACCACATGATTTCCAGGAAGTGACAAGTCCTTGATTCTTAGTCTTCTCCCTTCCTCTCTGCCAGGTGACAGCACAGCAGACTCCGGAGTTATATTGGCTGGCTTAAAATCTCTACTGTTACATTACAGACTATATAAGCAAGGGTAATTACTTAAGCTTTCTTTTCCCATTAATAAAATGTGAATAATAACAGTACCTAACTCTGTGATTGTTGAAAACATGATAGGAAGAAGGGAAGGAGTGAGAGGGAGAGAAGGAGCAGAGCAGTAGGGAGAAGCGAGAGAGGGGGGAGACAGTGAGAGAAAATGAGAGAGGAGAGAAAATGGTACAATACACATAAATGCCTTGTTGCCATTACCTTTCTTGAAATAATTGGATAATGTAAACCATAGCTCTTGAAACTTAACAGGTGTTGAATAAATAAAAGCTGACATACTGACTGGTAGTCAAGAATATAAGGTTTGGAATTAGGATAAGTCTATATTAGAAGTCTGGCTGTGTTCCCCTCCTCCTTTCCTTCCTTTCCCAAAGTCGGCTTTTTTGCCAAACTTTCCATCTCAGTTGATGGCAACTCCATGCTTCCCATTCCTCAACTAAATATCTTGATGTTATGCTTGGTTACTCTTTTTCATGCAAACTTCACAATCTGTCATCAATTTCTGTTGATTCTACCTCCAAAACTTATCTGGAAATGAGCCACTTTTCATACCCTGCATTCCTGCTACCACTGAAGTAGAAACCGTTTTCACCTCTCACCTGATTTATTTCAATAGCCTCCTAAAACATCTTCTGAGTTCTTTACTGTCCCCTTTTCATTGTGTTCCAGACATGGAAACCAGAATGCTTTTAAAGTGTGAGTCATTCCTATGCTCAAAACCTTCAATGAATTGCTAAAGTAAGAACCAACGCAACTTACAATAATCTACTTTGTTGTTGTTGTTAGGTGCCCTCAAGTTGGGTCCAACTAATAGTGGCCCCATGTACAACAGAAGGAAACACTCCCTGACACTGTGCCATGCTCAGTGCTATTCTCAGTACTTCTCTGCTATTCATGGGGTTTTCAATGGCTGATTGTTTTGGGATTGTTCTGGGAGTGGTTTGCCAGGTCATTCTCCCATTTCTACTGTGCTGGTGATAAAACCCAGTGCCTTAGAGAGCAGCACTCTACCAAATGGGTTAAACCCCAGCCCCACAATGACCTATCGGGACTCGTGTAATTTGGACATTCTTATCCCTGACATTACCTGTTTCACCTCACTTCCTACTTTTTTTCCTTTTGAGATCACTCCATTTGGGGAACACTGACCCTATTAGCTGCTTATTGGACACACACAGGCAGCCTTCTGCCTCAACGCCATTGTACCTGCTGTTTCCTCTGCCTGGAATGTTTTTCGTTTTTACCCCTCTTGGATTGTACTTTCATTAGGAACACTATTTAAATTTGCATCTTTCACCCAATTGTCTATCTCAGTCTTTCTAGATTATTTTTCATAGATTTAACATTTAAAATACCATATTTTTTATCTTGTTAATTATCTATCTTTCCTCACTGGAATATAATTTCCTTGAGGAAGGGGATTTTTATCCCTTTTGTTAACCAATGCATTATTTGTGTGAAGAATATCCCCAG
Source organism: Pedetes capensis (assembly GCA_007922755.1). Classification (NCBI taxonomy): domain Eukaryota; kingdom Metazoa; phylum Chordata; class Mammalia; order Rodentia; family Pedetidae; genus Pedetes; species Pedetes capensis. Next base: position 27,483 of record VMDO01021161.1, read on the forward strand.
TGCCTAACCCATATGTACTCAATACAGATGTTTAATGAAGGAATGAAAGGATTATTTGAGATAAAATGCTATCTTTTAGGTTTAATACTAATAAACTGAATAAACAAGTGCACAGACATATGATTAGATTGAAGGGTAGATGAGAAGAGAATTTTAGGAATTTTAAGCAGCTTAAAACAGCATGAAGATTTAAATATTTTCTGATACATCTTGACACATGCCAGTTCTTATGGGCTTGTATGAACTATACCTGAATGTAGTGTATAAAAGTTTTGTGGTTCAATAATATATTTAATTCTTTTCCAGCCCAGAAACTTTCTTTATATATATTTGTGTGTGTGTATGATTTCATCTCACACTTACAAATGGCAGTAACTAAACTAGAATCTGTATACTAGATACCTAATATACTTAAGGATTATGTCATCTTATCTGATCATGCAAAAACAATGTATTTCAGAAATGTTGTTGTTGTTAGGTACCATTGAATCAAGTCAACTCAAAGTAACCCTATGCCTAACAGAATGAAACACTACCTGACACTGTGCCAAGCCCAGCACTATGTCAGTGCTTTTCTGCTATTCATAGGGTTTTCAATGCCTGATTGTTTTGGGAGTGGGCTACCAGGTCTTTCTCCCTAGCCTATAGCACCTGGTATTCCCAGGTGGTGTACTATCTAAAGACTAAGCAGGACACTGCTTAGCTTCCAAGATCAGATGGGATTGGAGGAGGCCAGGGTGGTACAGCTATAAACAGGATCTACTTACAGATTTGGAATCTATATCTAGGCTAACTGTGAAACCAGGTTGTTATCAATTACTATGGTGTGCTATCTAGTTAATAATATAGATATTCCTTTGGGAAATATATAACATGTTCATTACTACTTAAAATAAAATTGCTAGGAAGAATTTTATACTGTTTGCTTAATATAAAATTTTGTACATATTTGGGGAATTATTAACTGCATCTTGCCTAATTTGAATAAAAACCAATAGACAAGGTCTAATTGTAGTTTTTGTTTGATATTACATTACTACTTCCCCCAAAATGTCCAGAGTTGATTGTAGAATAATTTAAAAGCACATGGGATTTCATAGGCTCTCCTATAATAAATAATTTGCTTAGCCTTTATCCTTCATTCCTGGGAGATGAACTCTAAACATTTGGAATTCTCTAAATAATAGGAATTTATTTTTTATTCATAGTGGGTCCCTAAGTAATTTATGTTAGCATGATGAATCAAGATGGGGGCTGGCCATGCCAGGAAGACCAGTCATGTGGTCAGATTATTGGCACTGTGATTATCAGTGTGATCTCCAGGGAGGAGAAGGAAGCTGGAGATTGAGTTCAACCTCAGAGTCAACAATCCCGTCAATCATGAAACCTCAGGAAAAATTCTAGACTGTCTTTGGTTGGAAATACTCCATGTATTATCACTCATCCATGTGTCAGGAAATATGTTCTGTCACAGGTAGAGAACAATATAAACTTCATACATCAAGCTTCCATGCATTTCTCCCTGTGGCTGTTCTGGTTTGTATCCTTTTGCTACAACAGAGCTATAACTTTCAGCACAGTATTTCCCTGCATTCCACAAGTCATTCTACTGAATTATCAAAACCAAGATAGCTAAATTTGTAGCTGCTCCTGGAGTAAGGGCAATCTCATAGTGGATGATGCCCTTAACCTGTGAACTTTGGCTCAATTCTGAGTAGTAGGTGTCAAAAGTCACAGGAGCTTTCTTTTCCTACCTGTTCACGTAGTTACCTTTTACTATAAGTAACTCCAGGCTGAATATTGATGCTTTAACATAAGGAAGCACGTGTCTTATGCTAAAAGGAGGTAGTACTTTTAACAATGACAGATTCATTTGCATGATTCATTTTATAAGTCAAATGGATTGCCATGGTATCCTTGGGAAGATATGAAATGAGAGAGATTTGGTCTTATCTAAAATATCTAAGGACCTTTCCTTGACTTTTCAAATGAATCTAAAATAAAAGTGCTGATAAGAGGAAATTGCAACTCATGATGATTTCCACAGAAGATCAAAAAAATACATTATCATGATTTGGTGGTGAAAATACAAAGTGTGTAAGATCTCTGTGGGCTTCCAAAAATCTCTTAGACTTTATAAGTGAATTTAAAGTTTAAAACATTGACATGAGGAAGCCACTCTTCTTCAGTCCCAAACAATGGTAAAAATAACCCCCAACACAATTCTCCTAATCTGGAAGAAATGCAGCTTTGAGTGACTTAACCCAAAGAATTATATGTCTCTTTAATACTTTAGCAGTTGCATTAAGATCATTATGACTACAATCGGAAAAAATTCCACTTATTCTTCATACAGTTATATCATTCAGTCTTTCCTTAAAAAAATGGTATCTTTTCAGACCTTTTTCTCCTGCTTTTATGTGGCAATGTCAGTGATTTTAAAATATTAACATTTTGTCTGACTTGGCTTTATGGTCTATCAGACAAATAAAAAGGTACACAGACTTTCTTATTTTTAGTAGTGTTCACTCATAAGCCTTAGGTGATGGAGCCATGACAGAGATAATCCAAACATTTTCTTAAAACATCTCAGTTCTGGGTGGAATTGTGTTTTTAGAGGCTCACATCGATGGCCAAAGGTAATTTTAAAAACAATCTATTTCTTACCGGCAATTAAGAAAGATTCAATATAAAACATATACTAGCACTTTTCAACCTAGTTCTCTCCATTCCTCAATTTCTTTTACATAACAGGAGCCTCAGAGATTTGCACAAGTGAAAACAAGTGTAGTCCCCAGCTTTCAGGAGTCTCTCTCTCTCTCTCTCTCTCCCTCTTTTCCAGCCCCATGACCCTCTTCTCAATGTCTTCGTAGTGAAGATCAATCTGACCTTCTAACATCCTTCATGAAAACCCTTCCTCTTTAAGTGAAGAGATGAGCAAGAGGTCTGAGAAACTGTGAGTTTGCTGGGTGCTTTTTTTCTGATCATTGTTGCAAGGCTAGGCCTAATCAATCATGGTGATTTTCTCCCCTTCATAGTTCATCTTTGGTGGAGGATAGAGTAAGTTCATCTTGCCTGTTCTAAGGTACCCATTCTAACTGCAGAGTCTACATGAAGATAATCTAACCTTCTAAATTGCATTGCACACAAGAGTAATATTCAATTCAGCCAGCAGATTGCTGATTTAATGATAAGCACATATTTAAAAGAATTATATAAGAATTTTTTTCTGTGACATACCTAAATCATACATAGCTCATCATTATGGAAAAGGCCCAACTCAAGGAAGACTACTTTGTTAAGCAAAGTTAAACTACTTTGTTTTTTTCAAAACATTGAAATAAATACCTAGATGGCCAGTGAACAAGGTTGCTTGTGTTTGATTTTGTTTAATTAATTCATGGGATGAGGCTATAAAATGAGAACACTTTGACAAGAAAATTTCCCTCACTATGAGAGTATATGCCTCAGGTTTGCCTGTTTGTTTTTTTTTTTAAATAAATACCATGCTAGCTGGTTGATTCAGTTACTATTCCTTGTTGATTTTTCCCCCCATCCAAGTAAACCACCTCTTCAAACTCTGTCAGCATATGTACTGTCCTTCAGGGGGTAGGACATTTTGTTCTTTTGTCTTTCTGCTTGATCTCCATAGCACTGTTTTAACAAAACTTAAGCAGGTTTCAACTCCATGCAGATTTTAATGGAAGATATCTGTTTCATCTCCAATAACATTATCCATTTTGGTAATTATATGGTTCATTACAAAGAAGACAGCATTTGTTTGATTGCTGCACACTGTTTGTTGTTTGTTTTTATATTCAGTACACTTAAGGGGAACTTTATTGTCTTGGTGTCTCAGTTACCTAGTGAATTAGCATGCAGTGTATTCACTGAGTATTGCTGGTATCTTCTGTAAATGTAGTCATTAGAATGTATTCTGTGCTACTTAATTGGCTGGAAATTGTATTCCTGGTTATTTTACAATCTAAAGATTACATTTTAATGTAACTTGTAATGTTGTTTTTCTGTTTTGTCCTTTTTCAAAAGTGGGTAAAAATACTAGACATAAGCTGTTCTACCTTAAGGAAAAAGCTATTTTAGAACTCTGAGACAGCTGGCAAATGAACTTGTGAAATTTGAGTGGAATAAAAAATATCATTATCATACAATAGAATTGGGTAACAGAAGGGTCTTCAAGATCTAGGTTATGAGAATAGGTTGTCTCAGAATACAGAAAAAATCAGTGGTCTGATATTCACAAATCAATGCAGAACTTTTGTTGCTGTATTGTATACAAATGATTGTATAATCTTGAAGCAGTTCAAATGTCCCAGGAAATAGCAAAGAAAGATTCAATTATTTTTTTAAGGGACTATGTTTCATTAATTCAAATTCTTAGAATCATATGTTATGAGTATATGTAGACATTCAATATATTTTCTATACCAATTCTTAAATGATGATAACTATCTTTCAATCTCTTGGTACAGACTGATTTGCCATGATGAATGTAGCCTTAATCTAAAGGTGTCTATAATTAGTCTATGGTCTAAAAATTGTTTTACTATAGCAGATGGCATCTAGGGTAAGTTCTGATTTATTATGTACTCACACTTTGATAACTATATCAATTAATAATTACTATTCCTATATTTACCTGCAGCCATACCACTGTGGCATCTGATCCTGTCAGATCTCCAAAGCTATGCCGGGTCGGGCCTTTTTAGTACTTGGATGGGAGACTGCCTGGGAATACCAGGTGCTATAGGCTGGGAAAAGGACCCACCAACTCACCCCCCCAAAAAAAAAATCAGCCATTGAAAACCCTATGAATAGCAGAGAAGCATTAACAATACTGTTTTGCCTATTGTATGTAGAGTTGCTACAAGTCGGACACTGACTGTATGACACCTAACAACAACATTCCTATATTTAAAAGTCCTAATAAATACCAGGGCTGGGATTTAGCTCAGTGGGTAGAGCACTGCGCTGCAGTCTCTGAGGTCCCAAGTTCAATTGCCAGCACCACAAAAATTGGGAGAAGGACCTGGCAATCCACTCCCAAGGCAATCCCGAAACAGCCATTGAAAACCCTATGAGGGTCGCTATGAGTCGGATACAGACTCGACAGCACCTAACAACAACAACAATGAATACCAACTAAATGCTCTAAAATAGTAGAGGATTCATTGATTTTACACTAATGGGATCATAAAATAGAAATATCCTGGGGCTAAAATGCATGTCCAGATACATTATTTTCTGTTTTTATTCACACATGAACAGACTCTGGTCCTTTCTGATGGCTAACTTATACCTTGAGCACCATTTAATTAACTCATATCGTACAATCACATGCAGCTGAAGTCAGCTAATTGTATCAAAGAGACCTGTACCTTTATGCTTCTCTGCTATTGAAGAGACCTTTCTTCTTTTGACTAGCTACCATCTTGGAGTGACAAGGTGGGATTCCAATTTGGGGTGTGTGTGTGTGTGTGTGTGTGTGTGTGTGTGTGTGTGTGTGTGTGAATGTATATATGTGTGTGTGAATGTGACTTTGTGCATATTTTTTGTCTTAGAGATGGACTTGATACGACAAGAGGCTATTTTAAATATATTCTTTCTGTTATGCAACTGATCTTAAAACGCAGGCATAATTTTAGAATTCTAAAGAAAAAATGATAAAATACTGTGTCACTACAGTAAAAAATGTCTTTCTAATGGGGAAGTGATATGTTAATCAGACTTCTTGTTGTTGTTGTTAGGTGCCATCGAGTCGGTATCTGACGCATAGTGACCCTCATAGGGTTTTCAATGGCAGACTGTTTCAGGATTGCCTTGGGAGTGGATTGCCAGGCCCTTCTCCCATTTCTGCAGTGCTGGGAATTGAACTCAGGACCTCAGAGACTGCAGTGCAGTGCTCTACCAACTGAGATAAATCCCAGCCCTAACCAGACTTAGGCAGCAAAAAATTAACTATTCATTCAATAGTTTTACTCTGAATGGCAAATAAGAATTTTGTATTGATGTGATTAAATAGGAAAAAACGACTAGGAAGAAAAAAAGAAAAATCACCTCTTCTTTTACATTTTTCTCCTTATTTTAGACACTTACCTGTGTTTGATTAAACTGAACTTGTTTGTTTTATTTAAACACATTACCTGTATCAGAAAAGAACAATATTGTTCAGTTATCTTTATAACAAAACTTATGAAGACTCAATATAATAGGATTACCACATGATGGGCCTAGTGAACAGGTGCTCAATAAATGCCTTTTGCATGAATGAGCACATCTGCAGCCACCAGGCTTGTTCAGCTGTTGCTAGGGTTGTCTGAAAGATGCCAAAGTCACATGTTATAGACTTCCTTATGTTCTCTAAGGGAGGTAGTTTTTACTGTAGCTAATTGGTATATAATCTTACTCCCTCATAATTTTATGATCTACACTAATTTGGGCAGGGAGCAAAGTAAGCCCATTTTAACTTGAACCATGGGAAAAGGAATTTTCTAAGTTAATTTAAAGTATACATTTTAGCTGTTGAAATGAGCCGAAAAAACCCCTGCCTTTCTGCATTGCCATGCTCAAGGCCTTTTCCTATTCTGAAGATGATTGTTCTTGAATACAGGAGCTGGAATTTTTGAAGGGAGTGACCATCGCTTGTAGTCAGATAACCCAAGTTTAGATGTAAACTCCATGTCAGCAGGAAGGTATCTGAGGGTAAGTCAGTCTCTTTTGTTAGAGATTAGTATAAGTTTACTAGATAGAATAAATGTATCATCCTTATGGTCCTGCTTAAACTTACTCCCAGGTTTTGTTTTGTTTTGTTTTGTTTTTTGAGGCTATTGTGAATGGGATTGTTTTCTTGATTTTTTTCTCATCATGTTTGTTATTGGCATACAGAAATGCCGCTAATTCCCAAATGCTGATTTTACATCCTGCTTGCTGAAAGTTTTTTTTAAAAAAATCAGACCTAAACATGTCCTGCACAGTTAAACTTAGTGAAGAAGGGAAAATATAAAGAGTAGAAAGAAGAAGGGAGGGAACTAGCAAAGGGAAGTGCAGGTTGGGGAAGGTGGGATGGGGAGGAGAAACAATGTAAAGGGATAAAAGGGAAGAGGATAATCTCATTGTAAATGATGCAACTTCATGAGTACATGGGAAAAATAGGGGAATATAACCCAAATGATAAACTACTATGTCATGCAGTGAAAAGTGGCTTCCTCATGGGGAAATGATACATTAACCAGACTTAGGCAACAAAAAATTAACTATTCATTCTATAGTTTTACTCTGAGTGGCATATGAATTTTACTACATATAAGTCAAAAGGTTCCATAAACCTTATTGTTGTTGTTAGGTGCCATTGAATCGGTGTCCGACTCATAGCGACCCTGCATACAACAGGCAAAACACTATTGTTATTACTTCTCTGCTGTTCATAGGGTTTTCAATGGAGGATTGATTTTTGGGACTGGGTTGCTGGGTCCGTCTCCCAGTAAACCTTGTAAGTTGATAAAAATGTAAACGAAAGTGATATAATAGTTGCATACTGTATTACTCTCTGTACCTCACCAACATTTATCAGTAAAGGGGAAAAAAGATTTAAGCATTTTCTGGTGGAGTCTTTAGGGTCTTTTAAGCGTAGGATCATTTTTTTCTGCAAATAGGGATAATTTGACTTCTCCTTTACCTAGTTGTATTGCTTTTATTTCTTTATCTTGCCTTATTGCTCTGGCTAAGCATTCGATCACTGTATTGAGTAAGAGTGGAGACAGCGGATATCCTTGTCTCATTCCTGATTTTAGAGGAAATGCTTTCAGTTTTTCTCCATTTTGTATAGTTTTGACTATCAGTTTGTTGTATATATAGCCTTTGCTATGTTGAGGCATGGTCTTTCTATTTCTAGTTTCTTCAGATATTTTATCATGAGGGGATGTTGAACTTAATCAAAGAACTTTTCTTCATCTAATGAGATGATCATGTGATATCTGTCTCTATTTATGTACTGTGTTACATTTATTGATTTGTAGTATGTTGACTCATCCTTGTATCCCAGGAATGAAACCAATTTGTTATGGTTTATCCCCTTTTCATGTGTTGTTAGATTTTGTTTGTAGATATTTTAGTTTCTTAATCAGTGTGATACTGACTTCTTAGAATGAGTTTGGAAGAATTCTTTTCACTTCTATTTTATGGAATAGTTTGAGGAGCATACACATTAATTCTCTTTAAAAGGCAGGTAGAAGTCAGCAAGAAGTGCATCAAGTCCTGGGCTTTGCTTAGTTGGGAGATACTTTGTTACTGCTTCTATTTTCTTGCCCATTATAGGTCTATTTAAGTTGTTTATATTCTCTTGATTTAATTTTGGTAGGTCATGTGTGTTAAGGATTTTATTCATCGTTTACATTTTCTCTTTTTTGAAATACAAGTTTTCAAAATATTTCCTA
>VMDO01021162.1:0-35955 GCA_007922755.1 Pedetes capensis
CTTCGTGAAAGGGACTGTGCCAAAATAAAAGATATGAAAAGTACTTTTCCCTTCGCAATGTAAGGCGAAGAGCAGCCAGCTGGCTACGAGCTAGGAAGAGGGCCTTCACCAGCCCCTAGACCTGCTGCTCACCTCACTGTGGACTTCATAGTTCTCCATAACTGTAAAAAATAAATGCGTGTTGTTTTTTTGCCACCCAGTGAATGATATCATTACAGCAGCCTAAACTGATTGAGAGCCTGCTCCTGTACCACTGTGGCGTCCGATCCCATCAGATCTCGGAAGCTAAGCAGGGTTGGGCCTGGTCAGTACTTGGATGGGAGACCGCCTGGGAACACCAGGTGCTGTAGGCATGGGAGAAGGACCCGGAAACCCACTCCCAAAAATCAATTTGCCATTGAAAACCCTATGAAGAGCAGAGAAGCACTGATGATAGTGTTTTGCCTGTTGTACATAGGGTCGCTATGAGCTGCACACCAACTCGATGGCACCTAATAACAACAAACTGATTGAGACACCTGCTCTGCCACGTACAGCTGGATGACCTAGGATGTGCAATCTGTAACACATTATTTAATTTACCTGCATTTCTCTCCTCACCTAGAACCAAAGACTAATAGTATCATCCCCGCCAAAGAGGTAAGTTATTTAGAGCAGTGTCTTGCACTAAGTGCTCAAAAATGTGGCTATTAGCTGTGCATGGTGGTACATGCCTATAATCAACCTGGGAGGACGAAGCAGGAGGATCGCAGGTTGGAGGCCAGAGGCAGCCTGCATATTGCAGTGAGACTCTGTCTCAACACAAAAAATAAAATAAAGGGACTGGGGTGCTCAGTGGTAGAGTGCTTGTGAAAGTATGCGTGACACCTTGGGCTCCCTCCCCTGTTGTTGTTAGGTGCCATGGAACCAGGTCCAACTCATAGCGACCCTCATAGGGTTTTCAATGGCTGATTGCTTTGGGAGTGGATTGCCACGTCCTTCTCCCATTTGGGGGATGCTGGGGATAGAACCTGGGTCCTCAAAGAGGGCAGCACAGCACTCTACCAACTGAGCTACCTTCCCCCCAAATTGTGGCTGTTAATAAAATCTGCATTTTTCGACAACACAGAAATGACCACAATGCCAAGCCCAAGTAATCTGTGCTACCCTCCAAAAATATATTTGAAGACAGTATTTTAGTCCTTCCTTCTTTATTTATCATTTATGTATTTATTGTGCAGTGCTGGGGATTGAACCTGGGGCCTCAAAAAGCCTCAGCAAGCACTCTGCAACCCATGCCCTACTTCTTCTTTCAGAATACAGCCACATGCAGATGCCCTCTGCTCCAAAGAGCATATTCATTTCAATCTTGCCTTCTTGTTGTTGATGTTTGGTGCCCTCCACCCATGTTCGACTCATAACGACCCTCATAGGGTTTTCAGTGGGTGATTGTTTCAGGATTGTTTTGGGAGTGGATTGCCACGTCCTTCTTCCATTTTTGCGGTGCTGGGAATCGAACCTGGGACCTCAGAGACTGCATAGTGCATAGTGGTCCTCTATCAATGGAACTAAATCCCAGCCTGACCTTGCCTTAGGCCCCTGCAGAATCCTGTAGAAGCAGGCATAGAGTTCTAGGGGAGAGAGAAGGGCGAAGCAGCAAAGCTGCCTTCTACGTTCACACTGATGCCCTGTGAAGTTGTGTGGACTGCTCCACCTCCTGAAGACCCCAGTGCTGATTGGAACCTCAGAGACTTGGGCACGTGAGGCAGAATACAGAGGTCTGCAGACCCCTTAATTTTCCTTCCATTGGGAATTGGAGTCCATCTCCCTGCCCTTCCAGCTGGGCCATCCCCAGAGTTTGCCAGGGCAATGGGATTCAGGGGAATGACTCCCTGGGGCTTCTGAGACTCCGTTACAAAGGCCTCCTGGAGCTCAGCTGTCCTGCCTTTGGGATGTCCAAGCAGCCCTGGGAAGAGGCTCCCGTGGTGAGGACTGGAAGCCGTGGCTGAGGCCCCTGCCACGGAGGTGAGCATCACGGAAGAGGATCCTGCAGTGCCAGCAGAGCCCCAGCCGATGCTGTATGGGGCAGCAATGACTCACAATGCACCCCTCCCACCCCCTTCCTGCCCCAGCACATTTTCAGGAGGGTGCTGTATGAGCCACTATGTTCTAGGTGGTTGGTCCACGGCAGCAACGCACCAGAACAAGGGGGTCATTTACGTACCCTGCATCCTCTTCCCCTGCTCACTCCTGAGTTCCCGCAAGCTGAACTTAGGCTCTTCCCTCTCAGGGAGGCCACCAGGAATCCCCTCCACTGCAAACCCTCACACTTCCTCTCAGCTCCCATTGCTCGCTCGCTCGCTCGCTCGCTCTTTCTTTCTTTCTTTCTTTTTTTCTTTCTTTCTTTCTTTCTTTCTTTCTTTTTTAACAAAACACTCCCTAACACTGTTCCATGCCTGGTGCTGTGTCAGTGCTTCTCAGCAATTCATAGGATTTTCAATGGCTGATTGTTTTGGGATTGTTTAGACTGCCAGGTCCTTCTCCCATTTTTTACAGTGCTGGGGATCCAACCCAGGGCCTTAGAGAGTACAGAGCAGCGCTGCACCAACTGAGCTAGACCCCTGTAGATGTTGAATAAATAGTAATTTTTAAATCCCAAAGAAACTATATGTTCCTAACAGTACTACTTGGTCTCAATTTGATTTATCAAGATTCATTCAGATAAACTATTTTTAAGTGGAAATGTAATTAATAGCAGTTAATTAATTTTATTTTCCATTTCAGGGAGGTCTTATTTTCTTTTATAATAGCTTTATTTATTTATTTATTTATTTATTTATTTACTTTATTTTCTAAGGTGCTGCAGCTTCTGACCTGGTTGATAGTTCCCTCCCTCACAGAGCTTGGTAACAAACAAGCCTGGAGCACCTACTATATTGCCTGACACAGTGACATCTTCTTAGGGCTCAGGATGCGGGAACAACAGACCACCTTCTTTCCAGGAATCCAGGGTGTCGCCAGACAAGGCCAGGCCTACAGACAGCAGGGGCAGGGCTGAGCCCTGGGTGAGGAGGCCCCAGGGCCCTGGGGGAACACAGAGAAGGAGCCTGACCGCAGCAGAGGGGAGCAGGAGGAAGACCCTCCCCACGGGGAGAGGCAATGCTCCCAAGTGGTGTGGAGGATGCATCAGGAGCAGCGCCAGCACAGGGGAGACCCCCTTTGCTCCTCCACGCTGGGCTACCCTGGTTTTCCAGACTCACCGACTGGCTTTGTCTTCTGTTAACTTCTGCCCCTCCAGCTTGCCGACTTGTGTTTGGGTCACCCCAGTCGGCCCCCTCTCCTTCACATCCTGCTGGGCCGCAAAAGCCAGCATGGGGCCTTGGGCTCGCGCCGGAAGGCAGCCGTCCATCTCAGTTTATTGGGCAGTGGAAACAAGCGTGCCTTGATCCTCTGAGATAAACCAATTCCCCAAGTCGTTTCCCTCTGGCTCAGCAACTTTCAATTTGCGGTTTTGTTTCTGGAACCATCGTCGGATATGTCACGCAGACAAGTGGCCATGATTCTCCAATTCCACCGTGACTTCTGGCTGCTTTCCGCCATCCCAGCAATGCCCTGCCTCCCCATTCTCAGCTGGTAACCTGACGTGTCTGCCTCTGCTACGATGGTGTCTCCTGCGTGAAGCCCGCTGCTGCAACCCTTTCCAACCCCTCACTATTTGGGATCACCGTCTGGACCGTGATAATCCCGTCTAACACATGTCTCCTTACATCTGGCCTCTCAGATTGCCCATCCACGATTGCCAGACTCCTGTAAACCTGCAGGCCTGATGCCCTCCCAGGTATGGCATTCAGAACTTCTTGTCTGTTTCTCCTGTCTTGCTTTCTTATCATGGAACTGAAGATCCTGGAGATGAAGACCATTCAGGGCGATTGCCACACACAGGAAGGAGGGAAACATGCTTTGAGCATTGGCCTGTCTAGAAATTACTACCTGAGCAGAGCAACTGACTTCAACTTGCTGAGTCATAGTACTTTTTTCCATCTAAGCCAGGGTTGAGCAAACTATGGCCATTCTGCCCCCTGCCTACTTTTGTGAATGTAGTTTTATTGGAACACAGCCATGCACGTTCATTTACATATTGTCCTCAGCTGCTTCTGCTAGATGACAGCAGAGTTGAGTCGTTGTGACAGAGAGTTTCTGTCCCACAAAGCATACAATATTTATTATCTGGCCCTTTACCAAAAAAGTTTGCCAGCTCCTAACTTATAGAATGATCCCTGATATTTCTGTAAGCTCTAACATTTCATGATTGCAACTAATTGCAGTATAACTTTTCAAAAAATCTAAAAAGACTAGTGAAAAATTAAACTGTTTAATCTTTTGTGCATCCATATTTACATGCTAAGCGAGTTCAAACTGGTCATTTTATCCTTTTGAATGTCAATTTCTTCATTTTTGAAAATGATTCTAGCATCGACCTTTTCAGGCTATAATGATATTTAAAGGTAAAAAATACTTGCAAAACCATCTAACCTCATCCCTGGTGCTTGGTAGTTATTCAGTAAACATTCCTTGACCTTCTCTGAATCTTCTTGGTTATTAAATTATAATCTGTAAGTGGAGAAGAGCAATAAGGTCTTTCTTATTTAACAGATCTGAAGAGAACTCGTGGGCTGGGATTTAGCTCAGTTGGTAGAGCGCCGCTCTGCAGTCTCTGAGGTCCCGAGTTTGATTCCCAGCACTACAAACTGGGAGAAGGACGTGGCAATCCACTCCCAAGGCAATCCCAAAACAATCAGCCATTGAAAACCCTATGAGGGTAGCTATGAATCGGACTCAACTCGATGGCACCTAACAACAACAACAAAAGAACTTATACTACTTCACCACTACAATTGTATACTCAACTTGCCTTCCACAACTCCATAAACACTTTTCACACCTTTACATTAGTCCTGGCCTCCTCCCTTCCATTACTCTGTCTCTCCATGCATGAAATCGACAAACGCAATCTGCTTGCTTAATGAGTGCTCATGAAGGGGCGGGTCAGGGGGCAGGTGCTGCTCCAGAGTGTGGCGGATGGCAATCATCTTGAGATGGATGGATAGAATCAGGGCGCTGTCAGGAAAGGAAAGCATCAGCTCAGCATCTCATCGCCCTCACTGGCCTTTTTTGCAGTTCTGGAAAGATAATCTTCACATCTTGTTTTAGTAGTCAGTGGGTCATCTCGGATAGAATGGCCACACCAAAAAGTAAGTAAGGCAGTCATGCCAACGTGCCACACTGGTCATTTTCTTGGAGGGAGAAATAGTTGAGTGGCAGCCTTAGCCGGTGCATCTCTGATTCCTCCCCCTTGTGTGTGGTGAGGCCAGGCTTCCCCGGGGCTGCTCACAGCCAGTGCCTAGCACACTGGGAACTCTAGGGCTGGCTGTGGGCTGTGGAAACACTCACTGCAAGGCTTGCCACTGGCCTTGCTGGAACGCTCAACTTAGCCCAGCACTGCAATCTTTACACTCCCTCATCTCATCTGCCTGCTCTCTCCCTTTTCATAGGTGTGGACCCGCTTCACAGCCTGAAGGCTCTCTCTGCCCACCTTGCTCATTTTCTTATACCCTCCCAAAGGTTTCCACTAAGAAATCTCTTGGCATTGGCTTGTTGCCTGCTTCCCAAAGAAGCTCAGCTAATAAGAGATCCAGGAGCAGGCTGAACTAACAGGCGGCGAGATGGAGATTGGAGACTGCCTGAGCCGCAGGCTGGCTGGCTTAGAGCCTGCCATGCTGAGTGGTCTGTGGGCACAGGGAGTCCTTGATGCAAGAAGGAAGCTTATTGCTGAATATTTCACTTCTGGTGACTTAGGACCTCATTATGGTAGAGAACGCCCTGCTTGCAAATGTGGTATTTCTGGTTTTGAGAAGCCATGGGGTACATAATGCCTGTGATGCTGGCTATAGGTTGCGTGGGTGACCACTGAGGAATAATACAAGCTGGCAAGAAACAGGGAAAGGCTAGGTGTAGAGCCAGAGGAGCTCTTCTGTGGGTCAGGAAGAGGCTCTTATTTTCTGTACAGGAACAGATTCAGCACTGGAGACTCAAAGAGAACAGTAGCAGCCAGCCAAGACAGGTATATGAGCATAAGCTCAGGGCCACGGATACAAAACTTAATCCCTAAAGGTAAGTGGAAACCCTGAGGATCCAGGTTCTGAACCCTCTGCCCTCTTGGCTTATGGGTCATTTCCCAGTAAGAGCTGCTCAGGAAGATGCTGCAGGGGCCTCATCTTCACAAGGCAGGAGCTCCCCTTCTCTCCCCTGCTGCCAGGTGGATTCAGCTTTGAACTCCTCCAGAATTCAGCTGGGATGTACTCCGTCTGATAGAGGAGGAAAGAGAGGCCATCCCAAGATGAGACGCTACCAGGATTAGCCAGCAGATACCAGCAGGGGACAGGCAGACACCACTGGGGCTGATTTTAAAGCATCCTTCCTCAGGGGGCCAAAACTTACGCCTACGTAGGTAAGAATTTTTTAATTGGGGGCACATTCCCTGAACTTGGAATTCAAGCTCCTGGCAGAAAATTCAGGGGATTACAGAAACACTGCTAAGTTAGCCCAAACTAGATAAAATAGAAATGCTTGAGTTGTCTTAGCAGATGGTGCGAGAGGAAATAAACAGGCAGGGGTGAGCAGGCGTGTGGATGCGATATGGTACATGGGGCCACAGGACCCTCCAGAGAATTACATTCCACAGAGGGGATCCAGAGGCACAGCGTGTGCACGGGAAGTGGGGTTGGCCGGCTGAGAGTCTCACTTAGACACTCAGTGATGGATCTCCTGTGCAGGCTGGCGTTCACTGGGAAAGGTGACTTCAAGGTGGGGCTCTCTAGAATCATGGGGACCACTAGCTCTGGAAGTGAGAGGAAGATGTGAGCCTTGGGGGCTGCGATTACTTCAATGACCGTCAAGGTCAAATTGGCAACCAGGAGGATTTGATCTACAGTCGTGGAGGTAGTTAATAAAAGATGATGTCCCACAGGGTAAAATGGATGGACAGTCAACCAAGAAGCTGTCAACATCTGTAAGCAAGTAACAAAAACAAGCAACAATGGAGGAGCAGAAGATGGAGGTGATCTATCTGAACTCCGGACACTGAGCCCCATTTAGGTGCAGAGTCCATGGACTGAAGAGGCCACTGAGTCCCTAGGAGGAGAGACTTGGCAATGCCACAACAGGGGCATCCTGTAGTAATTTCTCCAGTCCTTCTCCCAGAGGATCTGGGCTCTCCTAGGGAGATCACACATTGGGGCAAGGGGAACTCCCAGACAATTCAAGAACCGTTGGACACAGGGCTGGAGCAGCAAGTGAGGCTGGGAACTTATGAGCCACTTGGGCAAGCGGCCACAGGCAGCTCTGGTCTGTGTTGTGATGGCCATGGGGGTCCTCTGCTCAGGTCGACCTCCAGGAGCACCAGCTACAGGGTGTTTAGATGCCTGGCCAGCCACGCAGCCACCGTGAATGCCAAGACCACACATCCTTCAGGGAAACACCAGCCAATGACTGAGCCTGATGCGGACATTGGCTATGGCCCATTCTTTTTATGCAAGGCTCTTCTTATGGGACCACAACAGTCTGGCAGCTTCTCTCAGACCACTGACCCTCACTGACTGTCATTCTACCTAATCCTTCCTCCTCTTCTCCTTCCACAGGGGTGTGGCCATCACTGTGATCTGACAGCTCCTCCCACCCACCCTTCATCCCTCCTCCACACCTTTGACACATTCCTTCAACAAATCCCCAGCACATACAGTCTGCCTCACTGGCTGCCTTTGCTTGGGTGGGAGCTACCACTCTGAGCAATCGGATGAATGCAGCTTGCAGTCATTTATCCGGCCATGAATTCATCCA
This sequence comes from Pedetes capensis, assembly GCA_007922755.1. Taxonomy (NCBI): domain Eukaryota; kingdom Metazoa; phylum Chordata; class Mammalia; order Rodentia; family Pedetidae; genus Pedetes; species Pedetes capensis. The sequence continues at coordinate 7,876 of VMDO01021162.1, forward strand.
GCAAATACTCCATGACAACCTTGTGTACTCACTACTACGCAAAGGATATAAAGTTTAATAAGTCGGTGTCCCTGTCCTTTCAGGAGAAAAGGCAACTCAGTGAATATCCTCGGATGTATTCCGGGTGAGGTGGACACATGGTGGCAGTAGCAGGGACGTCGCAGATGAACAGACTCAGTGCTTTCCAGGAAGTGGAGTGTACGTCACCACAGAAGGACCCCCTGGACACTTCCCAAGGGAGCACTTAAGAAGAAAAGTCACAAAATCCCGGAAGAGGTTAGCAAAGGGCAAACTAAATTTAACCATATTAAGAAATGTATTAGAATTAATGAGGATTTGGCTGGGTAACTTGCCTCAGGTCTAGTTAGAAATCTTTCTCATGATAAGCAAGAGATTTTAATTTGGCAAAAACCTGTTTACCAAGCCTATTAACAGTTTGTACCCACTGCCCAAATAAACAAAGATAAATATGAAGGTGTCAGGCCAAGCTATGAAGAAAGAAGCGGGCCTGTGAAAAATTTGCCAAGGAGTATATCGTCAAAATTTTTGATTGTCCATAAAAACTCCTCATCATAACAAAGTGAACCCTTAAATGCATTAAATCTGTTATAAATATTATGGATATTAGCTTATTTCCTCATGCCAGCCTGCCATGTGTAGTGCTAACGACTACCGTGTAGATTTCATGACAGAAGGAGATGTCAAAACAGAAGTCTAGAGTTAGAAGCAGGTTACCTGCTTCCCTGCTAGATTTCAAGAGTGAGTGTGGAGCTACCAGCAAATAGCTGTCTAGGATAACTGGAGTTAGTAATACATGGGAAGAGCAGGTACGCTTCTAAGCATCTAATGTTCATCCCTTCATTTGGGGCTCAAGTGCACCTTAGGAGACACTGTTCACAGAGCTTCCTGCTTACACACACAGTAACATCAGGGCAAGGAAAACATAGCAAGGTCACATCGTTAGTGGAAGAACAGACAATGGGACCAAGCCATCCCAACCTGGATCTTTTTCACACTATATACCCCATGTGCACATTACCCTTAGGAATTGTTCAAGTAACTCACACCAAATGATCACTGTTATGATGAATCTGGCAATTCTCTATACAGATAAGGAAAATAAGAAGGATATCTCTCTCTCTCTCTCTCTCTCTCTCTCTCTCCCCTCTCTCTCTCTCTTCCCTCATTTCATTTATTTATTTACTTATTGCTATGGATGTATGCCTGCAGCCGTTGCCCTGTGGCATCCAATCCCCTCAGATCTCAGAAGCTAAGCAGGGTCTGGTCTGGTTAGTACTTGGATGGGAGACCGCCTGGGAACACCAGGTTCTCTAGGTTTGAGAGATGGAGCCAGCAACCCACTCCCAAAAATCAACCCACCATTGAAAACCCTATGAACAGCAGAAAAGCACTGACAATAGTGTTCCACCTGTTGTACGTAGGGTTGCTATGAGTCGGATACCGACTCCACGGCACCTAACAACAACAACAACAATGGATGTATTGATCTATTTACATTATGTGGGCTTGTTTAAGAACTTCTACTTAGAAATGTCCTCTGTGTAAATTGGTGCCTCTTACTTAAGCAGTGCTTACAGCCATAGCACTGTGGCTCCCAATTCCGTCAGATCTCAGAAGCTAAGCAGGGTAGGGCCTGGTTAGTCATTGGATGGGAGACAGCCTGGGAACACCAGGTGCTATAGGCTTGGGAGAAGGACCAGGCAGCCCACTCCCAAAAATCAATCCGCCATTGAAAACACTGTAAATAGCAAAGAAGCACTGACAAAGTGCTGGGCATGGCACAGTGTCAATTAGTGTTTCCTGTGTTGTACATAGGGCCACTATGAGTCAGCCCCTACTTGGCAGCACCTAATAGCAACAATAGCTTAAGCAGTATCCTTTTTCTTAAGCAAAAAATATAATTCTTATTAAACATTGATTCCAGAAACACCTAGAGAAATCTGACCGAAGCCCTTAGAGTTCTGAAGTGGGGGCTGATCAGCACTCACGTGGAAACTGGCTCAGAACCATCTTGGGTCTTCAGAGTCCGTGTGCTCTGCCAGCCTCCAGCATCCACAGGCAGGCGGGGAAGCTCAGCTGGCTGCTGTCTCTCCTCCCCATAGGACTCTGTGGGGTGTCCGTGCTGAATTCCTCCCAGAAGCCTGTGCATCTCAGGGTTCCACGCCAGGGGCTCTGTCTAATTCTTCCCATGTGACATGCTGGCATTGTTCTGAGCCCCGGGAAGCTGGCAGAGGCTGCTTAGCCCACCAGGGAGAGGGAACAGCCTGAGCTTTAGGAGCATGGAAAGAAACCCATCCATCTCTCCAGGGGTGATGGAGCACAGCCCAGCCGGCTCCTTGCCCTCGTTTCTCTCAGCCCCTGGTGGGAAGGGGGCAGAGGATGGAAGGGGACTGTGCAAGCTCCCCTCAGCACACTGACAGAAACTGGTGGAAGTGGAACCCCAAAGTGCATTTCTATTTTGCAGAATTTTCCAGACGGATGATGTCTGCTATTTAGTTTCCATGTGGTGCCCACTGCTCATTGGGAAAACAAGTTGCTTCAATTTGAAACTAGAGTAAGAGCGACTAACATGTATCAAATGCCTCCTCCAAGAGCGAAAGCAATTTGTAGTTGTTAAAGAAGCACGCTTCACTTCACCTGAGTGTGGGGCGGAAGCACAGGAGGCTCACAGTCGGCCACTGTAACAGGAGTAGCAGTGATATCATGATAGGACTTGATTGTTCAGCACTTACGTTCGGCAGGTGCTCCTCTGAGGATTTCAACAGCTCACATTACTGGATTTTTACCTTGGAAGTAGATGGCGGGAGCAAAGGCTACCTCCATGGGACAAAGCAGAAGGTAACACAGAAAGGTCACACAAACTGACCAAGGCCACAGGACACAGCAATGCCAGATACATGTAGGTCCTTGGTCTTTTTTTTCTTTTCTTTTTTTTTTTTTTTCGGTACTGGGGGTTGAACCCAGGGCCTCGTGCTTGCATGCTGTGCAAGTGCTGGACCACTGAGCTGCACCCCCCAGCCCAGTTCTTTATTTTTTGAGACAGGGTCTCGCTAAGTTACGCAGACTGCCTCAAACTTGCGATCCTCCTGCCTCCGCCTCCCTAGCCTCTGGGATTACAGGCTTGCGCCACCGCGCCCGGCATGGTCCTTGGTCTTTATAATCCTTTCTTAGGCACTGTGTGACCATATGAAAGATCTTAGCATGGCAGGGGACACCCTTCCAATTAGCCTGTTCTAGCCTCTCAGCTAGTTTGCTTGTTGTTAGAAGTCATGGAGTCAGGTCCGACTCATAGTGACCCTAGGTACAATAGAACAAAACACTGCCTGAAGCTGTGCCATGCTTAGTATTATTGTATGTGGTTCTCTGCTATGCATAGGGTTTCAAAGGTTGATTATTTCTGGAGTAGATTGCCAGGTCCTTCTCCTTTTCCATTGTCTTATGTCATTTGGTTTCACTATAAAAATACATCTGAGACTGGATACTTGATAAGTAAAGAAGTTTATTTGACTCATGATTCTGGCCCCATTCTAGTGAGGTCCCAGCTGTGTTACAACATGGCCACTGCAGAAGAGACTTCAGGGAGGCACCAGGCTCACTTTTGCCAATGTGCTGTCTGTGGGTTTGGCGTTTCCCACAAAAGCAAGAGCCAGGATACACTTCTGAAAGAGAAACTTGACTCCTTCTAAAAGACCTAATAGCCTCCCGCTAGGCTCTGCCTCGTAGAGGTCCCAACTCCTACCACCACCACAATGGGAACCACACTTCTAGCATGTGGCCCTTTGGGGGATAAATCCTATAGAAACTATAGGGTCTGTTAATCTTCTCAAACAGAAGTAAAATAGTGCTTATTCTTTTCTCTTTTTGCATTGAACAGACAAAAGTTCACAAAGTGCCAGTAATTTCCCAGAGTTCCAGAGAAAAGTGATAGTGCGGGAAAAGGAAGCCTGGTTCAAGGACTGTGCTATTTACCCTGAGCCATACCTAGCCCCCCAAGTCACTTCCCACTCCGTGAGGTCCTTTTCATGTACAAAGTTTGTGTAATCCAGCTCCATGCTGGAAAGAGAGCATTTGTCAGAGATTCACGAAAACATGGCACAAAGGGTAAAGACACAAGTGGATGACCTCCGCAGCCAAGGACCTGGGATGACAGTTTTATATATTTATTTATTTATGTTTGTTTTTTCTTCTTCTTTTTTTTTTTTTTTTTTTTGGCCTTTGTCCTTCCAAGGAAAGGAGTCACACTCCGGGAATCCGATAGGAGACTTTAAATCCCTAGGAAATCATATTTTCTTTGTTAAGTGTCACCTTTGGAAGAATCCAGGGCCAATTAGTTTGTTATACTTTGCATGTCTATAGTTTTGATCATCTTGAATTTAGAGTTTTGCATACTTCATATGTAAATATAGGAAGCAAACAACTCCAGTAGAAAAGAAGCTAGGTTCTCCTTTCTATCATCTACCCAGGCCAAAAAAAAGTATCAATAATTTCAATAATTTGTGCATTGAGTTCCTTTCTTGTTTTTTTCTTTTACTTTCTTTTTTTTTATTATTTTTGTGCATAGACCCCAGTGCCTTGTGCATCCTGAGCAAGTGCTCTACCACTGAGCCACATCCCAGCCCAGTCATGAAGTTAGTTTCAAATAGTGGGGACCTGGCATTTGTGTCTTTCAGAGAAAAAGTTTGATAACTCAAGCTCAAACAATTAATTACAACAGGAAGGGTTAACCTCTACTGAGAACTTAATATGTATCAGAAACTTATCTGAGCAACGTGCATATATTAATTCTTTGAATACTCACATCAATGTGACCAGAAAAATACTATTAGAGATTATATGCATAGTCCTTAATCTGGACAATTCTCCCCCTAAGGATATTTGGTAATATCTGGAGGCATTTTTGGTTGTCACAACTGGAGCAGCAACGGGTAGATGTTATGGGCATCTTATCTCAAGATAAGATTAAGTGGATACAGCCTAGATATACTGCTGAACATACTACAGTACACACGATAATCCTCAACACACAGAATTATCCCGCCCAAAGTGGGAACATTGCCAAATTATAGAAACCCCATAACAGACTGCTGAAGAAAGAGAACATGTGAGTAATCTAAGTGATAATCTATAAATCAAGACCCAAATCCCACCTCCCATCTCCTGCCCCCTCAGAAAAAATAATTAACAAAGCCTTATAGACAAGTCTTACCAGGAATCTCTAGCTCACTCTGTGAGATTAGTACAATAATAATCCCTAAACCACATAACAGCATTTCAAAATGAAAACATATAAGCCCATGAAACTCTTAAAAAATTACTGCTTACTAAATCCAGAAAATACAAGTAAATGCAACCTGAGTAAATAGATTTTATCGCAGACATTCAAAGATGGTTCAATGCCAGGGAATGACAGAGAAAAAATACACGATCTAAGTAGATGCAGAGAAACATTTGAAAATTATCATTCATCATTTTGAAAACTCAAGTTTTTTGACTGTGAGGAATACAAATTAATTCTTTAAATTGACATCTGTTAAAAAATGCTAGCAAGGCCTGGGCATGATGATGAAGTTTAGAGGCATTTAAATTAATGAAACAAGAAGGCTAGCAATCAGCAATTATATTTAGTATTGGAACTCTTATCTAAAGCAGGGGCTGGGATTTAGCTCAGTTGGTAGAGAGCTGCGCTGCAGTCTCTGAGGTCCTGAGTTCAATTCCCAGTACTGCAAAAATGGGAGAAGGGCCTGGTAATCCACTCCCAAGGCAATCTCGAAACAGTCAGCCATTGAAAACTCTATGAGGGTCGCTATGAGTCGGATACCAACTTGACGGCACCTAACAACAACAACAACAACAACAACATCTAAAGCAGAAAAAGAAAAAAATAGATGCATGAATTATAAATTAGAAGGAGAAACAAAAGTATTACATACAAAGAAAATGCAGGTGAAGGTAAGCTATTAAATCCAAAGAGATTACCATATTCATCTGTAAATAAGATTAGCAGATGAAAATCATTTTTATACTTTATAATAGCTAATAGAAATTAAGATAAAAATAACCCATTTACTAGAACAACAAATTATAAGGGCCTCTGTAATAAATTTAACAAAGATGTACAGTATCTTTATAGAGAAAATTTTGAAACATTGAATGACATTATGAACATATCATAAATGAATACAAAATGTTCATGAATGTAAAGATTCAGTATTGGTTGGGCAGGTGGCTCACGCCTGTTATCCCAGCAACTTGGGAAGCTGAAGCTGGAGGATCAAGTTCAAGGCCAGAGACAGCTTGTGTAATTTAGGAGAATCAGAGAATCTGTCTCAACATAAAAAAAAAAAAAGTACAAAGGGCTGAGGATGAGGCTCAGTGGTAGAATACCCTCCAACTATGTGGAGACCCTGGTTTTAGACCCTGAGTACTCCCCAAAAAAGAAAAAAAGGCTCAATATAATGTCAATTCTTCCATATTAATTGTAAAAGCAGTATAATTTCAGTAAAGTTTTTAATGCAAATATTCAAGTCATGACTATCACTTGTATATAATAGAAAAGGTTGAAAGGCCTGCAGTAAGTTTGAAGCAAGAAAAAAGAAGGGAAGAAATGCCCTAGAAGATATAAAAATTTTCAAAATTATAGTATTCAAAACAAATTAATGTTTTCAAATGGATAGAGAGAAATGAATAGAGATCATTAAAATAGCTATATATCTATATTTAATACTTGATAAGGTATATGATAAAAATGTGTTAGTCAATAGATTGTGCTGGCAGTGGGGAGAGATAATTAATTCACTATCTCACACTATAAATAAAAATCAACACCAGACTATTTTTTAAAGTCTCATGCATTAATGCTTTTAGGAGAAAATATGAGAGGAATTCTTTAAAACCTTGGGGTAGGAAAAGATCTATTTCAAAAGACTCCAAGAACTCAACTCACAAGGGAATTTGTTGACTTGAAAAATCAAAATTTCAAGTTAATGAAAGACTAGGAGAAGGAATTGACAATTCATAAAACTATCTGATCATTAGTTACCTGATTTTACAAATTCACAAGAAAATGGTTTTAAAAAATCTAATAGGAAAGCTAACTTATTCAAGATACAAACAGAGTAACAGAAGAGACACCTAACTTTTCAGTAAGCAAATATGAGAAAAATGTATTCAACCTTTCTGCTAATTAGGGAAATGATAACCCAAATCACAAAATAGCCACTTTGCATACCTATCGGTTTGACAGAAACTTAGTCTTTTTCCATAGTGTTCAGCATTTTTAAGAATATTGAAGAAGGGGAAGCAGCATATGCTGCCTGATGGATGGTAGACTCATGCAACCACCTTTAAAAAAAACTGCTGATTTGTGATAAAGTCGAAGATGTGGGTGTCATTGACCCAACAAGTTCTTATCAATACATGGATCCTAAAGAAGCTCTGACTCTGTGCTCATACATGGAGGGCTCAAGGGAGAAAAGGTAGATTCTGCCATTTTAGAAGCCAGAAGGGGACAGAGGTCTATGATGTCATGAGGGTTGTGTTCATGGAGGAAATGACTTCAGATGGCAGTAGAAGCAATTGTCAGACTCAGGAAAAAAATCCCAGGATCCAGGTTTGTCACCAAAGCAGCAGAAACTTGCTTTGAAAGAAAGTCAGGCCTTGTAAAATGAGCACATCCACAATGACCTGTGCAGACCTGAGGGGACAGGGAGCTTCACAAGTATCCAGCTCTTTGTGAGACAAACTGGGGATTCCATGCTGCCTGGTGACTACCAGAATTTTCTCCAACTTCACAGCATCAGATTTCATTTAATTTCATGGAGGTGGGGAGGGTAAGGAAGAGAAGAAGAAAATAGGAATTGGACCTTCTTCTACAAATCTAATTTTGGAAGGGGTATTACTCTATATTTTTATTGTCAGTAATACAATGGCACAGATTGAACGAGTCATAAAGAAAGAAAGGTTTGTTTTGGGTCATGGTTCTAAAGGACCTAGGTCAAGGGTACACATCGGGAGATGGCCTCCTTGCTAGCAGAGTTCTGATGCGTCCCGGGCCATCACATGGTAAGAAACAGGGAATGTGCATCTATCTGTGTTTCTTCTGGTGCCTCCACCCTCTTCTTATAAAACGATCAGGATTAAATCACGGAGCTCCACCCTGATGACTTTATTGAATCCTAATCACCTCCCAAAGGTCCCATCTCTAAGCACAATAGTTGGATGAAGTTTCCATCCTCTTAATATCTCACAATGGAGATTAAATGTCAACATGAATCCGTGAAGGACACTTAATCCCTATCCAAATCACAATAGATGGTAATATCCACCCCAGCTATAGATATGTCCACCATGTGAAGCCCATCCGTGGAACTCCTGGTTAACGTGGAACCTTGAGCTAAAAGTTCAGAGGTCAGACAGTCCTTCCCATGCACCCCTGCTGAAGCAACGGTCAAATCATGCAGGATGGTTGAGATGATTTTATTTTATTTATTTTATTTATTTATATATATTTTTTGCAGTACTGGGGGATTGAACTCAGATCCTCATACATGCTTTGCAGGCACTCTACCACTGAGCTGCACCCTCAGCCCATTTTTTACTTTCTGTTTTGAGACAAGGTCTCACTAAGTTACACAGGCTACCTCTGGCCTCAAACTTGGGATCCTCTTGCCTCCACCTCCAGAGTCACTGGGATTACAGGTGTGCACCACGGCGTCTGGCTCAGGTGAGAAGATTTTTATTTCTCTGTCTCAAGGGCTAGCATACTGGCCATGTATGTTTTTGTTATTATTAGGTGCCACTGAGTCAGTGTCTAACTCATAGTGACCCTAATTACAGCAGGGGAAACACTATTGTCAGTGCTTCTCTGCTCTTCATAGGGTTTTCCATGGCTGATTATATTCTGGGAGTGGGTTGCCGGGTCCTTCTCCCAAGCCTATAGCACCTGGTGTTCCCAGGTGGTCTCCCATCCAAGTACTAACCAGGCCTAACCCTGCTTAGCTCCCGAGATCTGATGGGATCGGATGCCACAGGGCTACGGCTGCAGGCTGGCCACATACAGCCACCCTTAAAATGTGAATACTGCCTTCCAGGAAGATGAATCTGTGCCACTCAGATTCCTTGTACTTCACCACTAGATCAGCCTGGTTCTTATGCAGAGCCTTGATATTTCAGAACATCAGCTGGATATTTTCCCCCTCAATGCTCCAGACATCTTTCATCCAACACTGCTCCATATTGGAGTCAGTCTTTCTTTTTCTATTTTTCTTTTTTTTTTTTTAACCACATTTTTTTTCTGGGCCTGATGTAAACACTGTGCTAATCAAAACAAAAAAGATCTCCCTCTCACTTTAATGACCTAATTTTGAAATTAAAATTCCAGGGTCCCTATTTGCAGCATTTACCCTCCACCTTTTTCTCCTGCTGTTCCCCACAGGCTGTTAAACTAATAGGCTTTATTATCTGTTCTATAACCAGCAGCCATTACACAGCTCAGTGGTCATTGCAGGAGAAAAACATAATGGTAGGAGGACAAGGTAAACTTAGTAAAGCATTCTTTGTTCTCTAGGTATGTGCAGAATAATGGCCAATTCCTGCTTATTTATTGACCACATAAAGAGTTTGATGTGATCCACGTCCTCTCTGAGGTTGACAGCTGTCAGGAACTCACTCCTAGCTGGGAGGCAGGTTTGGAACTAGGATCTGGGAGACAAGAGTTGGAGAAACCTGGTGTTTTGCACATATGCTGGTGTGTGTGGAGCTCCAAGCAGTGCTCACCCCAACACTGTGAGCCAACGAGTGTTACCCACTATCAGTGGGGAGGAGGCTCAGCACTGTGAAAGGGATTCAGCAAAGGCCATGTGAAGGGGCGAAACTGAGCCAGAGGGCTGGCCAATTTTTACCCAGCCTCTCTCAAATGTCCAGTGTCATAAGCCCTCCATTCATATCATCCCAATTCCTCTTTGTCTTTCTTCATTCAGAAGTTATGCCTCCTCCTCCTCCTGGAAGCCTTCTGTGACTGTCTTAACAGCCAACAGTGACTTCAGGTTGTACCAAACAGGTTGACCCTGGAAGTTAATTTTCATTTACCTATTCTTCCTTCTCCTGGAGGAATTTGTCACTGATTTTTCTAGTTTGAAGCAATGTTTTTCCTTTGGAGAAACATGGCATTTCACATACAACTTCAATAAGACCGTGTTGATATACACAGAATTATAAGGATATGTAGAATTGACCTTCTTCCATACTAAGGAATCAGGGATGACATTTTGGTTTGGAGCATGGATTCAATGCCTTTTTAAAACACATCACACCCAGGCAATATAAAGATCTGGGGCAAGATTCATGTGTTTTTAGTTTCTGAAGGCAAAAACATGCCTTGTAACACTGAAGTCCCCCATCCGTTTGTCAGTTTGCCATTCTGTGGGAGCTTGCAGGTAGCTGTGATGCTGAAAGCTGTGCCACCATTACTTCAGACACTAGCAGGGTCACTCATGGTGGATAGGTTTCAGCTGAACTTCTAGACTGAGACAGATGAGGGAGAAGTACATGGATAATGCATTCCCCAAACAATTAGCCATTGAAAAATCCTATGAATAGCAGAGAAACACTTTCAGATACAGGGCCAGAAAATGAGTCTCGCAGGTTGGAAGACATTCAAAAGATGACCAAAGAAGAGTTGCCTACTCAAAGTAGAGTATATTTTCCTGATAGGAATGGAGTAATACTGCAGGGAATTCCATTTGTTGATGTGGCAACACTGAAAATGAGAAGGAACAACTGTAAGCATCTATTAATTATTGGAATGTGGAATGTACATAGTATGAATCTAGGAAAATTAAGAATTGTCAGGAGGGAAAAGAAGTGCATAAACATTGACATTCTAGGTATCACTGAGATAAAACAGATTCTTATTAGCCAGTTTGAATGAGAAATGCACATAGTTTACCATGCCAAGAGTGACAACTTAAAAAGAAATGGGGTTGCGTTCATCATCAAAAGAAACATCTGAAGATGAATCCTGACGTACAACGATGTCAGTGATAGAATAATATCCACATGCCTACAAGGAAGGGCAGTTAATACGACTATTATTCAAATTTATGCATCCACCAATAAGGCCACCAAAAAGAAAAGGAAAATTTTTACCCAATTCTGCAATCTGCAATTGATCAAACATGCAATCGGGATGCACTGATAATTACTGGTGATTGGAATCCAAAAGTTGGAAACAAAGAGGAAGGCTCAGTAGTTGGAAAATATGGCCTTGGTGACAAAAATGATGCTGGATATCACATAATATAATTTTCTCAGACCAACAAAATTTCATTGCACATATATATTTTCACTAATGTAATTGGTGGCTATACAAATGGGATTCATGAGATGGACCGTATAGGAACCAAACTGACTACATTTTTAGAAAGAGTCAATAGGAAAACTCAATACCAGAGTTAGAATGAGAACAGATGATGATTGTGGATCATACCATAAACTGCTCATCTGCAGATTCAAATTGAAACTGAAGAAAAATAGAACAAGAGTATAAGAACCAAGGTATGACCTTGACTATAGCTCACCTGAGTTCATAGACCATCTCAAGAACAGATTTGATGCATTAGACATTAATGATTGAAGACCAAAGTTGTGGAACAACAACAAAGATATCATTCATGAGGAAAGCAAAAGGATATTAAAAAGATAGGAAAAAGACAGAAAAGACCAAATTACATTCAAAAGAGACTCTGAAACTTGCCCTTTAATGTTGAGCAGCTGAAGTAAAAAGAAGACATGACAAAGTTAAAGAACTAAAAAGATTTCAAAAGACAGCTCAAGAAAAAAAACAAATATAGTGACATACAAAAAGCTGCAGATTAAAAAAACCAAAATGGAAAAACACTCTCTCTTTTCCTCAAGCTTACAGAATTGAAGAAAAATTTCAAGTCTCAAGTTGCAAGAGCGAAGGATTCTCCAGGGAAAATATTAAACAATGCAGGAAACCTCAAAAGCAGATGGAAGGAACACAAAGTCATTATACCAAAAAGAATTAGTGGATAACCAAGCATCTCAAGAGATTACCTCAGGAACCAATGGTACTGAAGGAAAAAGTGGATATGCCTTGAAGGAATTGGAGAAACACAACATTGGGGAATTGATAGGATACCAATTAGGATGCTTCAGCAAACAGATGCAGCACTGGAGGTGCTTATTTGATTATGCCAAAGATTTAGAAAACAGCTACCTGGCCAACTGTCTAGAAGAGATCCATATTTGTGCCTATTCCCAAGAAAGGATATCCAATCAAATATGGAAATTATCTAAAAATATAATTAACATCACAAGTAAATTTTTGCAGAAGGTCATTAAAAAGTAACTGCAATAGTATATTGACAGGGAACTACCAGAAAATCAAGTCAGATTCAGAAGAAGGCATGGAACCAGGTACAGCATTACTGATATCAGATAGATTTTGGTGAAGAGCAGAGAATACCAGAAAGATGTCTATCTATGTTTTATTGACTATGCAAAGGCATTGACTTCGTGTAGATCACAGCAAATTAAGGAAAACATTGTGAAGAACAGGAATACCAGAGCACTTAATTGTACTCATGGAGAATGTGTACATGGATCAGGAGGCATTCATTCAAACAGAAAAAGGAAACACTGTTTGGTTTAAAAGAAAGAAATGTGTGCATAAGGGCAATATCCTTTCACCATACTTCTTCAATCCCCATGTTGAGCAAATAATCCCAGAATCTGGACTTTATAAAGAAGAATGTGGCATTAGGATTGGAGAAGGATTCACTAACAACCTGCATTATGCAGATGACAGAACTCTGCTTGCTGAAAGTGAAGAGGATTTAAAACATTCAAGGAAGAAGATCTAAGAACACAGCCTTCAGTATGGATTGTGCCTCAATATTAAGTAAACAAGAATCCTGGCAACTGTATCAGTAAGCAACTTCATGATAAATGGAGAAAAGATTGTGATTGTCCAAGATTTTGCTTTAACTGGTTCTACAATCAACAACTGTGGAAGCAGCAGTAAGGAAATCAAAAGACACATTGCTTGGGAAAACCTGTTGTAGAAGACCTCTTTAAAGTCCTGAGAAGTAAAGCTGTCACACTGGAGACAAAAATATCATGCCATGATATTTTCAGTCACATCATGTGATTTGAAATCTGGACATTGAATAAGGGAGACAGGAGAAGAATTGATGCTTTTGAATTATGATGCTGGAGATGAAAACTGAAAATACCATGGACTGCCAAAAGAACCAACAGATCCATGCTAGAACAAATGCAAACAGAGTGCTCCTTGGAAGCAAAGATGGCTAGACTGCATCTTACATATTTTGGACATATTGTCAGGAGGGCCCAATCCCTGAATAAGGACATGATGTTTGGGAAAGTGGCAGGTAAACAAACAAACAAACAAAAATCAAGAAGGAAGACCCTCAACTAGATGGATTGGTACAATGGCTGCAACAATGGGCTTAACCATAAAAAGATTTTTTGCACAGTGTCAGGGAGTGTTTTGTTCTATTTTGCATAGGGTCACTATGAGTTGGACCTGACTCAAAGGCACCTAACAACAACAACAACAATCAAGTATCATGCTTATGGGCATTATGTAAATATCTATTTAGTCAATGAGGTACTGTGCAAAACATACTTGTTTAACAAACCCATATAGTGATAGTATCTATACTAAGAGTTTTATATGAATCGTTCTATGACATCAAGTGGAGTTTGCGTCATAGAGATCCTTTGTATAACAGAAGAAAACACTCTGACACTGTGCCATGTCTGGCACTATGTCAGTGTTTCTCTGCTGTTCATAAGGTTTTCAATGGATAATTTCTTTTGAATTGTTTCAGGAGTGGATTACCAGGTCATTCTTCCATTTTTGCTGTGCTGAGGATGGAACTCAGAGCCTCAGAGAGCACAGAGCAGCACTGTACCTACTAAACTAAACTCCAGTCCCCTAACTTCCTAAATGTTGTCATTGTTGTTAGGCTGCAGTGCTTCCAATCCAACTCATAGCCACTGAATCATTCCCTGACACTGTGGCCTACCTGGCACCATGTCAGTGCTTCTCTGCTATAGGATTTTCAATGGCAGATTGTTTTGAGATTACTTCAGGAGGGGATTGCCATGTCCTTCTCCCATTTTTGTGATGCTAGGGATCAAGCCTATGGCTTCAGGGAGTTCAGAGCAGTGCTGTACCAACTGAGCTAAACTCCAGACCCTCATAACTATTGTAGTTGTTGTTACAGGCTATGGAGTCAGTGTCTGACCAATAGAGACCCTAAGTACAACAGGCAAAACAGTATTGTTAGTACTTCTCTGCTAGAGTTTTCAATGGCTGATTGTTTTTTGGGAGTGGCTTGCTGGTCCTCCTCTCAAGCCTACAGCGCCTGGTGTTCCCAAGAGATCTCCCATCTACGTACTAACCAAGCCCAATCCTGCTTAGCTTCTGAGATCTGATGGGGTCGGATGCCACAGTAGTACAGCTGCAGGCTTATAAGTATTAAGTGACTTAATTCTCCTTACAGTCCTATGAAGAAAACACTACTCATTTTCATTCTACACTTGAGAAAATGGATGCAAAGAAAGTGTCTATAATTTGTCCAGAATTATACAGCTCATGATGGAATTGTGATTCAAACCTAGATCATTTGGCTCTAAACTAAGATGGATAAAATTATGGATCACAGACACTGTTGAAAAAAATTTTCATTACAACACTTTAAAGTGTTAATCAAATAAGCTCCAATAACCTCAAATTGATCATATGATGCTAATCTCACAGAATTTGTATGGAAAAATGAAGAAAGGATAAATATTTATTGACCGTCATTTTTATACCTAAAAATCAAAACATGATGGTTAAAGTATTGACACCCGTAATAAAAAATAATTATCATTACCATATTACAGATGAGAGAACAAGGTTTGGAGAGACTAGAAACTTTACTGGTGTTATCACAGTTAGAGGCCATATTGTGCCTCAAACCTATAACTGTGTGATTTGAAGGCTTCGTGTCTAGGACCTCAGAGAGAGGTGACCTCTATCACATAACATGGTCACTAGTTAAGGATCTTTCATTATTTTCTTTGCAGAACAGTCAATACAGGCATTAGTCACTTGTTATTAGGTGCTATCATTACAAAATCATTAAATCAATCTAAAAGAATATTTTCAAGTTGAATAGCTTCCCATTTTTATACTGTGTTAGGCATTTACTGTGGATCGTGTTATTACGCAGTGCTTAGCTGTGCTGTATGGCCGATTTTTGGCTCTGTTGGTTTTTGTGGTTTTGTTTCTTACTTTTCATTTTGCTAAGCGACAGCTTTGGTTTGCCACAAAGGTAGCATGTGATTTTTTTCTCCATCCTAAGCTACTGAAAAGCCTCTATTCACTGCATACCTGGCCTCCTCCTTTGAGATCAGGCATTCTTACCTGCTTGGTTAATAACTGGAGGGTTGAGGTCATTCTCTTACCTTTGCTTAGAACAATCAGAGAAGCAGCTCTTCATGTTTTGCCCATTTTCCTTCTTCACCAACTAAGTATTCTGAGCTAATCAAAGATAGTTCATTCAAGTGGCAAAAGCAGGTGCAGAGGTGCTAAACACCAGAAAATTCAATGCTGCACTGGTACAATATATGTATAATTTATAGGTAAACAGAAAGATGTTGGCAGGTGCTTTTGATGAATACTCTGACAGTTGTAAAAGTTCCAGATTCAGGTTTTCACAGGTTTTGGGGCCCACTTCTAGTGACCAGGTGTCTTAAAAATGTGTAGCTGTTTCTCTTTTTTCCTGGTATAAAATCACAGCAGTACCAAACATTATTATATGGTTCTCATGAACAAAAACAATACGAAACTAGAGTAGAAATGCTCCTATGAAATGTACTTCCACTGGCTTCTGGATGCTCTTTTTCATGTTCTTTTTAAGTAATTTGCATGCAAGTTTCACCTCTTGGCTCTTTATGTAAAATACTCTGTCTGAGAAACCTTCAGAGAAATAGTTCCACCCTATAAATGAATATAAAAGAAATACGTTTCAGCCCAACGTTTCTACTAGTCCAAATAAAACCACTTAAAAGCTTTATAAAAATTGGATTCCACAAAAATATCATAAGCCCGAGCCACTTCCCATGCCCAAATCACACAGTTGCACCTAGACCCATCTGAATATATTGCAAAAGTCTGAATTATCTAGAAGCAAATTAGTGTAGTGCCTTAACATCTGAACATCAAATGCTTTTTATAAAGCTTTTTCGCTGAAAGTGTGATTTTAGGAGGCACAAATTGTCTCTCTAATGAAATAAGTGCAATTCTTTGTAGGAATAAGTAGCTAGTTCACAGAAACTGTCAAGTCCAAATCCTTCAGCTCCACTATGAAGAACTCCTTAAAACACATGTAGGTAAATCTTCATTTGGTTCTTAAATCACTTCTGTCATATCTTTTTCAGATAGTGCAAGGCTAGCCCAGGATGCAGACACACTGGGTTTTAGGGCTGCATTGTTAGACATGGCTTTCCTATTTTTAGTCAATTTTATTCCTTCATATTATATCCATAATTCACTCACTCTTCCATCCTTCCAAGCTTATTCCTGAGATCCTTAAAAATGGATCAGAGTCTACCAGTGTGAAATCCTTTCCCTACAAGAGAACAATTTGCAGTCTACTTGAGTTTTCCCTTGTCCTGAATGAATATTCCTAGTTCTTCAGCTTGTTCACATTTTCCTTCAAGGAGCAGACAAGAGACAGTCATCTTTCTCCAGGGCCCACAAGACCCTACTTTGCTTCTAACATTTCTCCTGATATGAGTTATATGATTGGCCCATTTCAGTCTGTATCAGTTAGGAATACTTCAGGCTACAAGTAACAGAAAGCCCAAAGAATATTGCTTTAAGCCATATGTCTACTTTCTTAAAAGGTATGGAGGATGCGGGATTAGTCTGTCAACATAACCAACCTGTCAGGAACACAAGGTCTTTCTAGTTGTCTTCTCTGTTTCTCACTATTTCTGAATTTTCTTATTGTTGTTTGTTGTCAGATGCCATAAAGTCAAGTCCAACTCATAGTGACCCTATGTACAACAGAACAAAACATTCTCCAACATTGCGCCATGCCTAGCACTATTGTCTGGGCTTTTTTGCTATTCATAGGGTTTTCAATGGCTGATTGTTTCAGGATTGCTTCAAGAGTGAATTGCCATGTCCTTCTCCCTTTTTTGTGGTGCTGGAGATTAAACCCTCAGAGAGTGCAGAGCAGCACCCTACCAACTAAGCTAAACTCCAGGCCTTGAATTTTCTTGCTTCTCTTCAACTCCTTTATAAGAAGATGAGCTCAAAGAATTCCACCTGTGACACCCACAGTCAAAATACAAAGCAGAGGAAAGATGTGTTGTCAGAATGTTGATTTCTTATTCTATCCCTTTTTGCAGGAATCACAAAAAGGGCTTCATTCCTCCTTGCTGCTGGAAAGAAAAGAAAAGTAATGGTCTAGCTTGGGCTGGGAATATTGCTATCTAAGAAAACCCCTTAGCAGGGAAAAAGGTAAGACTGGCTGCTGCCTAGGTGACACACCATGCTTGTTGCATCCTGGGCTATGAATGTCCCATGAGCAAAAACAGTTTTATTTGTTTTCATATCCCAAATTCCTTTGTTGTTGTTAGGTGCCGTCGAGTCGGTATCTGACTCATAGCGACCCTCTGTACAACAGGGAAAACACTATTGTCAGGGCTTCTCTGCTGTTCATCGGGTTTTCAATGGCAGGTTGATTTTTGGGAGGGGGTTGCCAGGTCCTTCTCCCAAGCCTACAGCTTCTGGTATTCCCAGGCGGTCTCCCATCCAGGTACTAACCAGGCCCGACCCTGCTTAGCTTCCGAGATCTGACGGGATCGGATGCCACAGGGCTACCGCTGCAGGCTCCAAATTCCTAGAAAGAACTAAATACATTTTTGATGAATGAATGCAGAAATGAACTTGAGTGGATAAACAAATGAGTGAAAGAATCTATCTTGGTTTTATTTCCTTTACCATCTTTCATGCCAACATTGTCAATACTCATCTTGAAAAGTGGCACTGGAAGGAATAAAGACTGAAAATACGGCCTTAATAGCAGAGAGCAAAGTAGCTTTGCTGTTTCCTTGGTGCTGACATCAGTCTTCTGTGAGTAAAACCAAAATATGTGCCACTGAATTCATTTTTGGCTCATGTCATGCTAATTTGCAGGGAGAATACCTGAATATTTTTAATATATTTTGTTGCCAAGTCTTATCCTATTATAGGTTTTGTGTTAACTTGGCTTCATCTTGTCAGCTTCACTCAGCCTCACTACATTTCCACAGATGAATAGTATGTTTCTCACGTCTTCACTGAACAAACTTACAGCAAGGTGGATGAGGAAAGAGCTTTAAGTTCCACTAGACACTTAGGTACTAATATACTAGAACCATCTTAACAAAGTACCAGAGACTGGGTAGCTTAAAAAACAGAAAATGATAGTCTGAGGGTTCTGGAGTCTGGAAGTCCCAGATCCAGGTGTTAGTAAGGTTGATTTTTTTTTTCTAAGGACTGTGAGGAGGAATCAATTCTCTTACTCTCCCCTACTTTCTAATGGTTGGTGGCAATCTTTGATGTTCCTTGGCTGTAGATGAACCACCCAAATCTCTGCCTTCATCTTCACACAGTAATCTCCCTTTGTGAGGATCTCTGTGTTCAAATTTCCCCCTTTTATAAGTTATGTTAGTTAAGACATTAAGTTATGTTAGATTAGGATCTACTGTGATGATTTTATTTTAACATTACTTCTATAAAGATTTCATCTCCCAATAAAGTCACATTCTGAGGGGCTGGGGTTACAACATCAACATCTGAATTTAGATGGCTTATAATTCGGCTCATAAGACCTTCACTGGTGCAACGGGGTCTGTTAAGGCACTCACGCAGGGAATCCTTGAGGGACAGAGGCTTGGATTCCCTGGGCCCAACAGATTCTGACCCTTATCAGGTGTTTGTTTGGGCCTGACCCAAATGTGCTTTGCTTTCATCTACCATAATGGGATTCTGTAATTATATCCCTCACCTGACTACAGTGAGTATTGAATGAGATGGCACATATAAAGGTTTTAAAATGATGTCTGGCACTGAGAAACTATTGTACTGACATTCAGTTTTTGTTTTCCTTTTATTGTTATTGCTGTTGTTCTTTTTTGGCTATTGGTCCTATTGGGGGCTGAACCCAGAGCATGGTGTATGTTACACAAACACTCCATCACTGAGCCCCTTTTTTATTTTTTGAGATAGGATCTTGCTAAGTTGAGCATGCTGTGTCAGGCTTTGAACTTGAAATCCTCCTGCCTTAGTCTGCTGAGTTGCTGGGATTGAAGGCATGTGCCATGGTGTCCAGAGCCTTTCATCATTATTTACCCAACATACAAACCCTATTTATTTTTTAATCTATCTAATATAGTTGATTTTATGAAAATACATTAAACAAAAAGTTTTTCAAATGTCTTTTGAATTTAAATGTCCTTTTCCTCTCCACACATCCTTTATTTAATTCACCCATTTGTTGTTGTTGGGTGCCATCAAGTCAGATCTAACTCATATTAACCCTATGTACAACAGAATGAAACACTACCCAAGACTGTGCCATGCACACTATCTTGTTATGTTTGAGCCGAATATTGCAATCACTATATTTCTTCTCACTTTGAGCTGTAGCACATCAGCAAAATAAGGTCCCAAGGGTTTTACTCCATTCTCCAGTCATGTCTTGAACGCCTCCCAACTTGAGGAGCTCGTTTTTGGCACTGTATTTGACAGTCCTTCCCCACTATTCATTTGGTTCTCAATGACTAATTGTTTCCGGAGTCGGGTGCTGGGACCTTCTCCCTGGTCTTCCTTAGTCTGGAAGCTCAGCTAAAATCTGTTCACCATGGGTGGCCTTGCTAGTGTCTGAAATACCAGTGACATAGCTTTCAGCATCACAGCAACATGCAAGCCCGTGCAGCATGACAAACTGACATACACATGAGGGATTTCACCCACTGGCTCTGCTAAAGATAGAAATAATTAAATTATTACTTCTTTAAGAATGTGTGTGGAATGATTGACTCTACATATTCAAGAAAAGTTTTTATATTTATTTAACATAAAAATCTTTCCTGTCATTGAGTTACTCTTCATTTGCATTAGTGGGTAGTTCTGGGACTCAATTCTCCTCATTCACAGTCTGCCTTAGTACATTTTGCATTACTATAATGATATACTCGAAACTGGGTCACTTTACAAGGAAAAGAGGTTTGTTTTGGCTCATGGTCCTAGAGGTGCTAGGTCAAGGGGCTATGTCGGATGATGGTCTTCTTGCTGACAGAGTCCAGAACCAGTACAGAGCATCACATCATGAGGGGCAACCTGTATGTTTTAATGTGTCCTGGACTCTCTCCCTCTTCTCATAAAGCCATAATGATTCTACCATGGGTCTAAACCTTAACGACCTTATCTAATCTTAATCACCTCCCAAAGGTCCCACCCCTAAACACCATAGTCAGAATAAGATTATATCTTCTTAATATCTCACAGTGGGGATTAAATTGCAGCCCATGAATACTTAGGGGGCACAATCAAACCATAGCCAAACCATAGCATGATTCCTCACATTCACATGCATGCATGTACACACACACACACACACACACACACACGCACGCACGCACGCACTTTTTTCATTAACTAGGGCTTTCTTTTCTGATTTCATGCACATATAACATCCCCACAGGTTCAATAATCTAATTTTCAACATTAATTCTGTCCATAAAGAAAGCCAATGGGAACTGAGAATGTAGACTTTGGACACTTTACAAGTAACGGCTCTCTGATGTTGTGACAGGTGACACAGCTCTGATGGGCTAGAAGTAGAATTTGACCCCACGGGTGAATTTTAAATGTGATCGCTTTTTTCCCATTATTTTTGATAACTTGAATAAAATAAATTTTGCTCGGGTCTCTTATATTCATGGAAATTGTGGCAGATTCTGCCTCAAACACTGTAGATTTTTTGGTCCTTGTGTTTCACAGTGGTACTGGGTGTTTGGTCAGGGAGTAGGTGAGGTTGGACTTTCTATTGGCACCTTAGGCTTCAGAATAAGACCAATTCTCTTTGGGAGAGGCAAAGCCTATTTAATTTATTTACAAGTAATTTATTTGCATTACTTGAAAATATAACTTGGATAGCTTTAATCTTACCCTGATTTTTATGCAGGTTGACAAAGGAAAGAAAGAAAAACAAACAATATGAAGAAAGTTCTCCAAGCTTTCAATTTCATGACAACATAAAGTCACAGCTGACTGTCCAGCCCACGCATCATAGGGATTACAAGGTGTGACAGCAAACTGGCTTTTTGAGAAATGAGGAGCTGCATGTTTCATTATTTCCAATATTACCATCCTGCCAGGAATTGCTATAAAAACATCCTGAGTCCTGAAATGGAAGTGAATGGATTTTCCCAACAGCCGCCAAGTGACATAGAAGCTCTTGTACTTGTACATGGCCCATTTAGGCTGTTGGCACAGGTGGGGTAGCATCAACCAGAGTGTTTATTAAAGGCCCAGCTGTCCTGGCTGCTGTACTGATGCTGTGCAAACAGCCAGAAACAGGAGCATCCTTGTTTTCCAGGCTCTGGTCACTAAGGGCTTGCCAAGAGTCCATGTGTGTCATTGTGAGCGTGGATAGAAAACAAAAAATGGCTTCCAAAATATATGCTCTTCCTTCTAATCTAAGTGAGCCCCATGGATAGGCAGGTGAAGAGACATCCTTCAGCTTTGATGTGTAAGTGTGCATGGCTGGCCCAGTTCCCACAGGTGGTGAGTAACAGAGTCAAGATTCAAGCACAGATCCCAGCAATTCTCTAGGTCTGTTCCTTGAACCCCAGCCACGTACCATCCCACCATACATTACAGTTATAATTCTTACGTAAACATGCATCTAAGGTGCAAATCTTAGAATGGTAGGATTTAAAATCAGAAAAGCACCTAGAAACCTGGATCCAACATTCTTAATTTAGTTTTGATGATCCTGAGCTTCCTGAGATGTCCTGCACGTTAGTGACAGAGCTGGACCTAGAACCTAAGGGAATGGAGTGTTCCTACACAATTTATTTGCATTTGAATTGGGGATATTATACATTTCCTTAGTTCCAAGTTCTTCTCATTGCTTCATCTGGTTCTTTCAAGGAAGACTAAGGTATCCATTGCCCTCTGAAACAGGAAAACTCCCTGTGTGAGCTAGGAGAATGGAACTGTGTAATTAGAAACAGAAAGAGAGCAAATATGGACTCAGCCTGAGTTCCCATTCTTAAGGAATTGGCTTAGCTTTTCCCACCTTGGAAAACCAGCCTAAGAATGAAATAATAGTCTGGACATAGCCCCTCAGACAACAGAATCATGAATCTAAACAGTGCAGGTTTGCAAGCTCTAACTGAAGTAGGGAGAAAATATTAAGGGTTACAAGCGTGTCAGGAAACTGAAATTCACAGTTTTGTGTCCAAGGTGTAAAACTATGAAAGAACTAAAATTAGATCCACAGAGCATTAATACATGTTGAATTGAAATTGATTTTTTTGGTTGTGTTCCATTGCAATGCACTGGACTGAAATAAGAACTCCTAGGAAGTGGTCTTTTCACCCAGTTTATAAAAAAGAAAAAGATAAAAAAGCTCTCACACACAGGTTTATGTTAATTAACTTAAAAGACCAGCAGAATAAATAAAATTATTTTATTTCTCTTTCTAAACAATAAATCCCTGGGTATTTTTGTGACTCACAAACATACTACAGCAAGATTAATAAGACACAGTTCCCTACCTTGAAAAAAATCTGCATCCAGCTAGCATAATAGACAGGAACATAAGTACTCAATTCACACTACCAAAGGGGTTCTAGAAGATTTACTTGAAAAGTTTGATGGGGTTGAGGAGTATATTCTTCAATAGTTGGCAAGGAATGACAATTGGAGAAGACTTGGTTGACTACAAAGACAAAGAAAGACACTCCAGAATGAAGAAACTGAGAAATAAGAACACACCGAGGTGAAAGCCTGAAATACTGTGGTTTGTTCAGTGCATGGTGAGCATTGTGCATCCTGTGGAACAAGGGGGAAGGGGAGTTGAGTAACACCATATACAAATGGCTTGGTTCCCGGTAGAGGAGCTCAGACTTCATCCTGGATGTCACTCAGTAATGGAGTTACATGTTTAGATGCATGTTCCAGAAGTTTGTGTCAGCACAGGGAAATATATTCCTAGGAGGAAAAGAGTCTAGAGACAAAATCTCCGTGTGAGAGGAATGGGAACTAAGCCCAATTAAGACTTAAGCAGGGCCCTAAGTAGATACTGAAAATGTCATTCAAGGCTCTTTTTCTGAATTTACTTTCTTTGGATGTGTTCCCAAAGTGAAGATTTATCACTTGAGGAAAGTGACAAGTACATGGGAGAGGAATATTGAATTTTGGCTACCTGATGTCAGAGATGATGTCAAACTCATCACCATGGTTAGCCTAAAGTGTAGAATACAGTGTATGCCAGAGGTCTTCAAACCCCAGTACTGGTCAGTGGCCTGTTAGGATTTGGGCTGCACAACAGGAAGTGGCAGCATGTGAAGCTTCATCTGTACTTATGGCTGCTCCCCATGACTTGTATTGTTGCCTGAGATCCACCTCTTGTTAGATCAGCAGTGGCAAGCTAGGCATGGTGGCACAGGCCTGTAATCCCAGGGACTCAGGAGGCAGAGGCAGGAGGATCGCAAGTTCGAGACCAGAGACAGTCTGCATAATTTACTGAGACCCTGTCTCAAAAAGTAAAAAAGAAATAGGCTGGAGGTACAGCTCAGTGGTGCAGCTCAGGGTACAACTCTTGCAGAACATGCAAGCGCAAGGCCCTGGGTTCAACTCCCAGTACCACACACACACACAAAAATCAGTAGTGGCATTAGATTGTCCACAAAACTTGTCACTTGTGCCAAAAATGTTGGGGACTGCTGGTGCATGGCATCTGGAAGTTTCTAGGGTATATTGGGTAGATTTTGAATGGATGAATAAATAAATAAACAGAAATCTGTGCAGTTATCTAGATGCTTTGAAATTCCCAGGACTGCACCTTTCATGGATGGCATTCCAAAATACTCTACCAGAACCAATGACCCATTGTGATTATCCATTCTGGCACTCAGTAAAAACTGCTTACATTGAATATTACTTTTGCCTCTTATTAACTGAGAAGAATCAGAAAGGCTGTTTAACCTCTCAATAACTCAGATTGTTCAACTTAAGAAAGAAAAATAGTACGAATGTCATTTATTCACTGGAAGTCGTAATAGTTAAAGAATGGAAAGCAATCAGAAGGTTACTGTATATGCCATCTAGGCTAATATTTTATTCTATTTAAAATAATAAAACATAAATTTCTCATAAGAAAAACATGACGGGGGTTGTCCCTTAAAAAGCTAGCCTCTGCAATCAAAGGTGGACAATAAAGGGAAGAGAGTTTGACACAGGCTCACTATGATGTCAACATTGTTCATCAGTCATGTGATCACTATTGCTGTTCACCATACCAAACTATTGATCATGTGGTCATGTAACTGAATTTATTCAAACTCCCAATACATAGTCATATCCTCCCCCCTCTCATTGTAAACAATCTACTAGGCAAATGATGGAATAGAAGGAACTCTCAAGATTGAGGAGTGCAGAACCTCAAGGTAGGGGAAGCCTGGTGTCATGGTCTGAACCTAGAAATATCCCTCAAAGGTCATGTGTTTGAATACGTGGTGGGCAATGTGCTGGGAGTTTGGAACTTTGGGAGATAGAATCTGGCTTTGTCAAAGCAGGCCACTGGGATGGCAGGGCTTTGGAGGATTTATGTGTGTCCTCTTGGTTCTGATAAGCTTTCTCTGCTCCTGAGCCACCATGATGTGAAATATCCTGCCATAGGCCCTGCCACCTGCTCTGCCACCACATCTTCCTTTCTTTTTCGACTGAAATACTCTAAACTATGAGCCCTAATAAATCATTCTTCCTATAAGTTTGATTCTGCCAGGTGTTTTTCCACAGCAATGCACAAGCTGACTAATACATCTGGATTCTGTGGAACAATATAGAAAGCAAACCAACCAGACTTCCTTGTAGTCTATAATAAGAATGGAAAACGTAGCTATATTGTGTTAGGCAGCTGCAATTTTGAATTTATTTCCTACAACAGCTAGTAGAGCTAGAATATTCTATATGTTACCAAGTACAACTAGGATTTAAGACTATTGACATTTGAGAGATTGCTGAGAAAAGAAATATGCATCCTTTTGAAAGAAAATTATTCAAATAGACAAAGGCCCTATCCATAGATAAGGTGCATATATGTACTGAGGAGTCAAGTGTGGAATCATAAATATGACTTTCAGAGTCAAAGTATATACTATAAAAGATGGATTTGAACCTGAGAGTCAATAGCAAAAAATGGTACACTAAGTATATGATGATTTATGGTATTACTATGAATGATATCTTTTAAATTTTCTCTCCTATGTCTTTCATGACCTTGTACCCAGTGTTTGTTAAATTTATTTACTAATTTGAATAGTTGGTTCATAGATTCTTTTAGACATTCTCTCTCTATAAAATCATGTTCTCTACAAATAATGACAGTTTTATTTCTTCATTTGCAATCCTAAACAATGTGCTTATTTTTCTTTTCTTATTACTCTGGCTAGGAGTTAGAGTAAAATATTGAATAGAATTTGGGAGCGAATGCTTCTTATCTCATTGCTGATCTAAGGGAGATAATTTTCAAGTTCACTATTAGGTATGTTAAGTATGTTTTGTCTGTATTTATTTATTTAAAGATATTGTTTACCAGATAGTGGAGATGTTCCTTTATACCTTTTTGCTAGGAGTTTGAATTCTGAACAAATAAGAAATTTCATCAAATGTACTGTTCACATCTAATTAGATAATAATATGACTTTTATACATAATTTTGCTGTTTTAAGTACTTTTGATATTTAAATGTTGCATTCTTAGAATAATATCTCCTTTATTATTATGCCATCATTTTTACATTTTGTGAGATTCAAATTGCTAATAATTTCTTTGTAGTTTTTCCTTTATATTCATGAGAGATTGATGTGTGATTTTTCTTACTGATAGTGTTCTTATCCACCTTTGATACCAAAGTTTTATTGACCTTATAAAGTGACTTGAACATTTACTGTTTTTTTTTACTCTTACTTTTTCAAAAAGCACCTTTTAAAAGGATTGTATGAGCTCATGATGTGACTGAAAGATAACTGAGCATCTTCTTAACTTTTTTTTATGATGCTTGGGACTGAACCCAAGGCTTTGCCCATGCTAAGCATGTGGTCTACTACTGAGCTGCAGCCCTAGCCACTCTACAATTTTTTAAAATTTTGGTACAGGGTTTCATTAATGTGTACTGGCTGCCACTGGCCTCAAATTTGTGATCCTTCTTCTCAGTCTCCTGAGTCTCTGGGATTAAAGATAGATAGAGAGATGATAGACAGACAGATAGATAGATCGATAATGATACAAAGACCTGGCAGAATCAGACAAAATAAAAGACTCATATTCAAGACACAGAGTTGCTAGGAAACAAAGTGGAAAAAGAGAACAATGCAATGGCAATCCTAGCTCTAATCCCACTGAGGCAAGAAGAAAACAAATTGGAAGTCAGAGGCCTCCGTGGAAATTTGAGAAGGCTGGTGGTACAGATCAGTGGTACAGCACTGCCTAGCTTGTGCGAAACCCTAGCTTCAACCCCCAACATTGAAAAAACTAAAGCAACAACAACAAAAAATGCAGAAATCTCTGTATTTCCTTCAAGTTACTTGGAAGCTTGAAATTTCCTATTGAGAAGATCAGAAACTCTTAGCAGGGGAAGAGAATTTGCAGTCCATAGGTAAAAGGGCAGAAATATGTGTATGTATGTATATATGTGTATATATATGTATATATATACATATATATATATGATAGTAAGTTCCAAGGAAAAAGTAGATCTAAATTTGTAACAAAATAATAATAACAATAATAATAAATGCAGTTCATTCAGCTGTTATTCAGTTTTCTGAATTATACTTATCAAATTTCTAAATTTAACATAAAATTATAATGCTGATGATAGGGAATGCTGTTAAAATTTTGCTAAAATCAACAAAAAAACAATGAGCCGTTGAAAATCCTATGAATAGGAAAGAAGCACTAACAATGTTTTGCCTTTCATACATAGGGTTGCTATGTGTTGGACACCAACTCAATGGCACCTAACAACAACAACAACAAATCAACATATATTACAGGTGGTATAAATTGTCAATGCTGTTTTAGAATATGGAAGTGCATTATTAAGCAAACACGTATGTAGTCATGTTCTTTGAAGTAGCAGTGCCACCTCTGAGAATTAAAAGAAGGAAGATTATCCCAAAGCCAAAAGTACTGCATATGTAAAGATGTTTATTGGAGCACCATTTATAATAGCAAAAAGAAAAAGAAAAAAGAAAAAGATAAGAAAGGAAAAGAAAAGAAAGCACCCAACGATAACACATTTGTAAGTAAATTGCACCACAATCAATAAATTAGTAAGGTAAGTAAACAACAACTAATTGAATATTCAAAATAGCTAGTAGAGAGTATTTTTAATGTCCCTATTTTGAGTCAGACAGTCATATGGTCTACTATGCTGGGAATGATAAACTAAAGAGAAATGGGGTTGCATTCATCATCAAAAAAGACATTTCAAGATCTGTCATGAAATACAATGTTGTCAGTGATAGACTAATATCCATACGCCTACAAGGAAGGCCAGTTAATATGACTATTATTCAAATTTATGCACCCACCACTAAGGCCACAAATGAAGAAAGGGAAGACTTCTATCAGCTTCTGCAATCTGAAATAGATCAAACATGCAATCAAGACACACTGATAATCACTGGTGACTGGAATGCAAAGGTTGGAAACAAAGAAGAAGGCCC
>VMDO01021163.1:0-35971 GCA_007922755.1 Pedetes capensis
TAGGACCCCAATTGCTCAAGAAATTGCAACAAGAATAGATAAATGGGACCACATCAAATTAAGAAGCTTCTGCACAGCAAAAGAAACAATTAACAGAGTCAAGGAAAACTCCACAGAATGGGAAAAAATCTTCGCATTTTATACATCTGACAAAGGTCTAATTACTAGAATTTATAAGGAACTCAAGAAAAAAAAACCCCAAAACCAAACAACCCAATACACAAATGGGCAAAGGAACTGAGTAGACAGTTCTCAAATGAAGAGGTCCATAAAGCCATGAAACACATGAAAAAGTGCTTAATATCCCTAGCCATCAGGGAAATGCAAATCAAAACAACGCTGAGATTTCACCTTTCACCAGTAAGAATGGCCAAGATCAATAAAACAAACAACAACAAATGCTGGCGAGGCTGCGGGGAAAAGGGAACACTTTTACATTGCTGGTGGAGTTGTAAATTGGTGCAACCACTATGGAAATCAATATGGAGGTACCTCAAAAAACTAAAAATAGATCTACCATATGACCCAGCTATAACACTATTGGGAATTTACCCAAAGGGAGATGAGTCATCATACCACTGAGACACCTGCATCTCCATGTTCAATGAAGCTCTTTTCACAATAGCAAAGATATGGAATCAACCAAAGTGCCCTTTAACAGAGGAATAGATAAAAAAACTATGGTATATATACACAATGGAATACTATTCAGCAATCAAGAAAAATGAAATAGGATCATTTGCAGCAAAATGGATGGAATTAGAGAAAATTATTTTAAGTGAACGAACACAAGCTCAGAAAGAGAAACAACACATCTTCTCACTCATATGAGAGAGCTGACTCAAAATTACAAAAAGGAAAAATCCTACTCAAAGGTCAGATCACATTAAAAGAGGGGGGGAGGGAGGATAAGAATGAGGTCAATATAAATGGACTAAAAATCTCATGTAATTGTTCTAACAAGATAGAAACAAAGACCACTACAGGAAAAGTTTCTATCTTAAACAGAAATGGAACCCAAGGACATAGAGAAAGATACTATATAGTAAAAGATAGAGAAGACTTGGATGGGAAACTTAGATGGGAAGGTGGGAATGGGGGGAAACATAGAGGAGGGTAAGGGGTAACCTATATGAATAATGCTTATCAAATTGCATATATGAAAATTGTCACAACGAAAAGCATGTCAAAATGAATCACATTATGATGTACATTAAAAATTTCTAAAAAAAAAAAAAAAAAGAAAGAAATAGAAAGGCCAGTGTCTATCTATAAAGTTTAAGTGGATTATGTTAGAATTTCATCGTTCACTCTATTGTTTCATCTAGGTAGATGCAATTTCATGCTGTGATGCAAAATTCCCTGGGACATTTTGTATCTAATCTACAACATATTGAATGTCAACAACTTGCTGAATAATCAAATACCATAGATTAGGGGGAAAAATCTTGGAATTTTCTCAGACATGTTTTTCTATAGTGATTTAAAATTGGTATTTTGTTCCTCAGAAGGCACACGGAATACAAAATAGGTTTTTATCAAAATGTAATATATAATAAAATCCCTAAATAGGGAAAACATGAATTACAGTGCCTGTTTGAAATCTGCTAACTGTTTGGTCTAGAGAAAATTACAACCCTTCTTCTGAACCTCAGATTCTTCAGATGTAAAGTGGTGAGGACACTAGAGTAGAAACACTCTCAGTGGTCTTCCATTTTGCTAACTCATTCTGTTGACATCTATCTTCATCTTTTCTATAAAATATACTAACTGATGATAAAATACTGTGAAATCACAGTGCTTATTATAAAGGACTCTCTAGGGTGCACTCACATTTTGTCTTTCACAACAAATTTATTTTGCAAGTCAAAATGCAGGTGTTTTTTCCCCACAATCTTATTTATGCTGTACTTCATATTGTAATTATATAACTTAATAAAATTTAAATAAGCTGATAAAACATGAGTATGTAAATATTTTTGAGTGCTTTGGAAAGGCTATTAAGATCAGGCATAAAAATTATACAACTTTGTGTTGATAAGATGATGGTAAATAATTAGCATAAATAGGTAGAATTTGGCACAAGTATTTTCACAAGTATTTTGTCATCCCATTTCAAAATAACAAAAACTAGACATTAATGAAGATCAGTTATGGATATAACTCATATACTAATAATAACCAGGTTCTAATCACCAGGCCAGAAATAAATAAAATATTTGGTTCCACATAAATACATTTAAAATGAAATATTAAAGTAAATTCTGGTAGTGCTGAGTGAGTCATCCTTAAACTCTGTCTATAATTTATATAACACTGGATAAAAACATGTAAAGGCACCAGAACATCAAATAGCAGATAGAATCTAGGAAAGAGTTTGCTTTTCAAAAACTCCAGTTGTCACATCTAAAAGATATGAGCTTGTGGCTATATATTTTTTGGTTAGAGACTATAATCTTATCTCCTAGTAATGGTAGCAGAAAACCATGTAGCCTGATCAATAAACTTGAAGTAATGAGTAAAGAGGTCAGGGATAGATAACATGCTGGGGATGAGAGAAATGTAGGAGAATAAACCCAACATTTGTGCATAGACTTTGTCTAAATTTCTGTCTACTCTACTATACAAGTGAGGTGGAAACCAGAGGGACTCAATACAGTACATTCAAAGGTGGGATAAGGTTCTCACCCGTAAAAAGGCGTGTGAGTGGAGTCTTTTGACTTTGTTACTTTTTGAAACAACTCTGAAGGTTCATACATGTTGCCTTAGCAAGAAAGCATTAAAGCTTCTGTTATAGATATGTTTGTATAATTGAAGGACTACATTCTCAAAGAATTACAGAGAAATGTTATTTGTTTGTTTGTTTGAGAACCCATCTCACTATGTAGTCCAGACTGCCCTGAACTCATAATCTTCCCGCCTCAGCCTCTCAGCTGCTAGGATTACAGGCATGTGCCACCATGCCTGGAAAAATGGTTTTATTGAGCAAACATAGGATGTTATCAATAGGTACTGTGAGAAATAAAGGAAATTCTGGACCTGAAAAGAATACAATAATTAAATAAAAAATAAGTTCCAATGGCTCAAATCCTTTGACAATGGGAGAATTAGTGAATTTAAAGATACTAATAGATTGAAATTAAACAATCTGAAGAAGAGTAATTAGGAAATGGATGAAGAATGAATAGACTATTGGAGATCTGTGAGGAAATACCCAGTTGTCCAATTTCTAAGTCACCGATGATCATACGCTCCCACATACACATCTGTTCATACTTACATATATACCTACTAAATAGCTTGTGTCCAGAATGCATGCAAAATACAATTTAATAATAACATGAAAAATAGGTAAAAAGATATGAACAGACATTTACAAAAGAAGATATACAGAGGCACTGTAGGCATATAAGCAGCTGCTCAACATATTTAGTCATCAGGAAAATGCAAATTAAAACCACAAAAGTGCCACCACTATATTTATTAGAATAGGTAAAATTACAAAGATGGAAAATTACGCATGCAAGGATGTACATCAACTGAAATGTTCACACGTTGCTGATGGGAATGTAAGATGAAATGAGTGTCTCATAAAACAGTTTGACAGTTTTTAAAAATGTAAACATATTCTTAATATTCCCTTTATGTCTTCATATTTTCTTTGGACTAGAGGCAATCTGGGGTATGTTCTTCTCATGGTAGGTCACAGGAATCCAAGAAAAATCATAGGAATATATGTCATCTTTGGAGGCCTTGACCAGAATTGACACATGGAAAATTTCTTCATATTTCATTGGTCTATTCAAGCCACATAGCCAAAATCAAAGTTAATAGGTGAGGAAATACATTCTATAAAAGTGATATTTCAAAATCACATGGAAAACAGTGTAGATGTTCATTCTAACATACGGACAATGTGAGAAATTACATCCACCATAGGTGATATATTATGCCATGTCACTATAACTACTACTATCTCTATTTAGTGAAGAAATGGGAGAGGAGATTTTATGGTTTTGATTAATGGAAATGAAGAGAATAAAAAAAGAAAGAAAACTTGGGTCTGATATGAAAAGAGGTTTGAATGCATATGAAAGGACAAGGGATGCTTTGTTGTGCAAGAAGTAAAATGTTTCCTGATTAATTTTCAATAATTTTATTGTTTAGACATAAAGGAGGCTTGTGACACTGCCAGAATGGAAGCTCATATCTTCTTTTCCCAATTCTTGAACATTTACTGACATTTTCAAATACCTTATAGTTTGTGAAATGTATTCTTGTATACCATCTCATGTTAATACCCTAATAACACTGAGAAGTAAGATTTATTAAACTATTTTATGTTGTTTTTGTTAGGTGACATTAAGTCAGGGTTTGACTCACAGAAACCTTCATAGGGTTTTCAATGAGTAAAATACAGAGAAGTGAGGTAGCTTGTCTGAGTTTATGTGGCATAAAAAGTTTGAGGCTAGGGGCCAAACCTGTATCTTATACTAGATACAGAGCTTTTACATGATTTGATCATAACCTTTTGTTATTGTTATAACTTTGAATAAATGTAAGTTGTTTAACAGATATTTCTCTGATGGAATTTATACAGATCAGTAAATATTGCTTTCAGTCAGTAAGAAGAGAATAAATTTCATATCTAAAGAAATTACTCCCTTTAGGATCTACCCTTTGAGAATATGCACATAGAAATCTTCACTTTCTTTCTTCCATTTTTTTCCATGAATGGTCAGAAAATAGTAATTTCTGAAATTTGTAGTAGGTAGTATGTGACCATGTCTCATTTTCATGTTGTAGAAACACCAAAGCCGGTACCATTGTCACTATCATAAGAAAGGGGGCAGATCAATATTCTGTGAGGATTCACCAAATGTCACATCGGCAATACAGGACCCAAGCCCCTCTTCATGGTTCTAGGTCTCCTTGATAATAAACACAGACACAGGAAGGAGCTCAAGAATAGTTTATTGACATTAGAGAGGGAGAGCATGCTGTGAGCAGGCACTCCGGGTACAGGTGCCAAGGGAAAGGAGATGGAAAGTACAAAGAAAAAGTTAGGCTTTCTGAATTTAACGTTAGAAAGTGGGCAGGTTCAGCAAGAAGGTCTTCAAACAACTCCAGTGAGAGATGGGGCTTTGGGGTTTATAAATCCACATTTCATTAAAGGGGTAGTTACTACTTGCATTTTCTTAACTTATCTTCAAGTGTGTCATATTTTTTCCTATCTTTGGCTTAAATTGGCCTTCTTAGGTTTTAAACTATATTTTCCTTTTTAACACAGGAGGGCTCTTACCCAGGAGGTCCCCTGGCATCATCCGGACAGAGAGGCATCTGTTCCTTTCCTGTGTAAAAGGGGTTAGTGGCCACTGCCTATGCCATTTTAAAAAGGATATTGCATACTAGCAATCGAGCTATTTGTAAAATATATTATCAACCAGGGCAGTGCTGACCATTGGATCAAGCCACTGTCTCATAGCAAGTGAACATTGATATTTATGTCTCAAATAGTGCCTTGGAAGCATATGGCTGCAGAGACCCTTCTGTTTCTTTTCTTTCTGCCTAGCATTCCTCTCCATATTATTGTTGTTGTTGTTAGGTGCCTTCAAGTTGTGTCTGACTCATAGCAACTCTCATTGGGTTTTCAATGGCTGACTGTTTTGGGATTGCCATGGGAGTGGATTGGCACGTCCTTTTCCCTTGTTTGTGGTGCTAGGAATTGAACTTGGGACCTCAGAGACTGCAGAGTGGGGCTCTACCAACTGAGCTAAATCTCAGCCCGTCTATATTATTAGCTATACTTAAACAGAAACTATATCTATATTTTTTCTATTTTTTTCCATTCTACTTTTCTGTGATTATTCAGGATATAGCTTCATATGTGCAATTGATTCCTCAACTCTAGAGAGAACATTGTATTCAGTGACCATTTAATTATAGCCACCTTAATGTCTTCATTAAAATTTTCTTACATTCCAGTCAAAATATGCTCAGGTTTTCTAGCAGTTCTTAAGTGTTTTTATGCTGGTGAGTTCCCATGGGACTTGCTGAAACCATTTAATTAAGAGGTACTTGTTCTAGCATATGTTAATTTTTACATTCTTAGGTGTTTATTAGTGTAAATCTGTACTGGAATTCCTCCCTCCTTTTTGATTTTTAAAAAAGTATTAAGTTGCATTGTTTTCATTATTCCACAGGAAACATTATCTTCTCAAGGGAATCCTTCATTCCTAAATGCCCCATTTTCTACTGTTTACACCCAAATAATTATCCAGTATTCTCAAATTGAATTACCACAAACACATTCCACATAAAAAACAAAAAGGCTTTTCATTGACAACTACTTTGGATTACACTAAATACAATTTCCCTTATCTTTTAAATATTTCTAATGTACATATTGAAGTTCTGAGAACCTTGCTAAGAAATGTGATCAGCTTTTAAAATTCATAAACTTAAGTACTTATAAAGTAAAATACTACTTAAAATATCTTCACATCAGGAAAGAGAAAAATAACAAAATTTATTGGGGATGAGAATGTAATGGTAGAACAGAAAATCATTTTGCATGATTTATAGACAATAATTTTGTTTCTAGTAATTCGGTGTGAGCAAATTATCAGATATATGTTGTTGTTAAGTGCCATCGAGTCGGTATCCAACTCATAGCGACCCTCATAGGGTTTTCAATGGCTGACTGTTTCAGGATTGCCTTGGGAGTGGATTGCCAGGCCCTTCTCCCATTTTTGCGGTGCTGGGAATTGAACTCAGGTCCTCAGGGACTGCAGCGCAGCGCTGTACTAACTGAGCTAAATCCCAGCCCACGTTTATCAGATATATAGCAAGCCTTTATATAATGACTTTATTTTCAAAAAAGAAAGGAAAATGTAAGTTTTGATAAATACCATGTAAACTAAAGGGGTCTAAAAAAATACTCTGCAGCTGTTAAAGTACCTGATCCAAGAATGTAAGAGTGTCAAATGAATAGTGGTTTAGCTCACTTGGTAGAGTGTTTTCTCTGCTCACTCTGAGACCCTGGGTTGATCCTCAGCACCACAAAAATGGTAGAAGGACCTGGCATCCCACTCCTGAAACAATCCCAGAAAATCCTATAAGTAGCAGAGAAGCACTGACATAGTGCTGAGCATGGCACAGCGTCGAGTTGTGTTTCATTCCATTATACATAGTGTCACTATGAGTGAGACCCTACTTGATGGCTCCTAACAACAACGACAACAATTTAAGCAAGTCAACTTTGGGGAGAAGAGTTTTTTGAAGTAGAGGAAACTACATGATTCTGGATTTTCCATGTGGACATAAAACAGGAATTTGAGATTTATAGAGCCTACATATGAAGAGGGAGAATTAACCTATGTCTAGAGATGACACAGTTAAAATTTTTTCTCAATAACAGTTCAATTTTCACAATAGATTATTTGATGTTATAGCTATAGCTGTCATTTACCAAACACACAGTGTGTGCCAGCATAGGAGAGGAAAGTGATTTTTTCTGTTCTCTGTGGTTCCCCAGATGGGCCCCTGAAAGTTAAACTGACAGAAGACAGAATAGCAAGACAAAAACAAACAGTTTATTAACATACAACCCACGTAGATGGGAGTTGACTGTTGATTGGTAACCCCAAGATGATTAGAACTTGGGCTTGTATAGAAGCTTAACAAAGAACAATAAATTTGTGGAGATATGACAAGGCAAAGGAAAAGGGTTTTAGGCTTCCAAAGGTGACAAAATATGGGAAGACAAATATATGGGGGTAAACTACTGGAATATAAGTTTTTGTTTTTGTTTTTGTTTTTGTGAAGTTTGTGATGTAAAATCCTCTTACTGGCTTTTCTGGGCTGATTAACTTCTAAATTTGTTATTGTTGTTGTTAGGTGCCATAGAGTCTAGTCCTACTCATATTGATCCTATATATGGCAGATCGAAACACTTCTCCACTCTGTGCCAGGCACACAATCTTATTTATATTTAAACCCACTGTTGCAGACACTATGTCAATCCATCTGGTGGAGGGTTTTCCTTTTTTTCATTGACTGCCACTCTCCCAAACATGATGTCTTTCTCCAGGCACTGATCTCTCCTGACTACATGTCCGAAATATGTAAGATGCAGTTTGGCCATTCTTGCTTCCAAGGAGCACTGTGGTTGTGCTTCTTCTAGCACAGATTTGTTGGTTCTTTTGGCAGTCCATTGTATATTCAATAGACGTCTCCAGCTCCATAATTCAAAAGCATTAATTCTTCCCCTGTCTCCTTTGTTCAATGTCCAGCTTTCACAACTATATGATGCAACTGATAATACCACGGCATGAGTCAGATGCACCTTCGTCTTCAATGGGACATCTTTACTTTTCAATACTCTGAAGAGATCTTTTGTCACAGCTTTTCCTAGAGCAATGTTTCTTTTGATTTTTTGGCTGCTGCTTCCACGGGTGTTGATTATAGAGCCAAGCAAAGCAAAATCTTGGACAACCTCAATCTTTTCTCCATTTATTGTGAAGTTGCATACTGGTCCAGTTGTAAGGAATTTTGTTTTGATGTTTAGTCACAACCCATATTGAAGGCTGTGATTTTTGGTCTTCATCAGTAAATGTTTTAAATTGTCTTCACTTTCATCAGAGTTGTGTCATCTACATAACACAGGTTGTTAATGACTCTTCCTCCAATCCTGATGCTGTGTTCTTCCTCATAAAGTCCAGTTTCTTGGATTATTTGCTCAGCATGTAAATTGAAGAGATAGGGTGAAAGTATATAGCCCTGACGCACACCTTTCTCAACTTTAAGCCACGTTGTGTTTCCTTGTTCTATTTGAACAACTGCCTTTGGTTTACATATAGATTCTTCATGAGTACAGTTAAGTGCTCTAGTATTCCCATTTTCCGAAGTGTTATCCATTTATGCAAATAGAAGAGAGAAGAGTAGAGAAGCTATTTATTTATTTATTTTAATAATACTGTGGAGTTTAACCCAGGGCCTCTCACATACTATACACATCATCTTGCATTGAGCTGTATCACCAGCCCTCT
This sequence comes from Pedetes capensis, assembly GCA_007922755.1. Classification (NCBI taxonomy): domain Eukaryota; kingdom Metazoa; phylum Chordata; class Mammalia; order Rodentia; family Pedetidae; genus Pedetes; species Pedetes capensis. The sequence continues at coordinate 9,051 of VMDO01021163.1, forward strand.
CCTTTAATTTTTTAAATTTGAGATAGGATCTTGCTAAATTGCCTAGGCTGCCTCAGCCTCATGAGTAGCTGGGATTATAGACATGCACCGTGGTGCCTGGCAAGAGAACTTTTGTTTTAGGGGGGTACCTGTTATTTCTCCACTGTCTTCAGTTCAAAATCCTTTATAGCAGAGAATCATATTTCTGGAGTGGTGTATTCTGGTACTATACATGAGGCTGTTCCAAGATCTTTATCTCTATTAATTCACTGCCTCCTGAAAGCAGTGCTTATTAAGTATTATTTCCAATTCATTGTTAAGAATAGCATAGAGCTCTTCCCAAGGTCACATATCATTTAAGTGGTATAAACAGGCTAGAGACATTCTTTCTTCTTCACTTTTTCCTCCCAGTCTCCTCCCTTGTCTTTCCTCTCCCCTCCTTCTTTCCTTATCTCTATATTTCTCCTTTTCCTTCCATTCCTTTCCCTTTCTCTCTTCTGTTAACCTTTTCCCCTCATATAATGAAACATTCACAGGATGAGATAATTTTGGCTATAAAAAGGAATGAAGTCCTAGTATATACAACAACATGGATAGATCTTAAAAAAATGATAAATGAACAAAGGCAATTACAAAGGACTACATAATGTGTAATTTCATTTATTGGAAGTGTATTGGAGTAAGCTAGACTTATTTAAACAGAAATTATACTAGTGGTTACCTTGCATTTGGGCTAGGGCAGAGAATGGGACGTAATTGCTAATGACGTGTGGTTTCTTTTTTGGATAATAAAAATATCTCAAAATTAAGTAGTGATGATAGTTGTAGAGCTCTATGAATATACTAAATAGTACTATTTGTATACTTTTTGAAAGGATGAATTTTATGATTTGTAAATTGTATCTAAATCTATTATTAAACATAAACTATATAAATATAGTTATTGTTGTTAGGTACCATTAAATCCAACTCATAGTACCCCTATACAACAGAAAAAAACACTCCCCCAAACTGTGTCATACACACAATCTTTTTATGTTTGATCCCATCATTGCAGCCACTATTTCTTCCCATTCTGACTCATGCCACACCATGAAAAGGAGGTCCTAGGGACTTTATTCCATTCCCATCATTAAGTCAACTCCACCTTGAAGAAGTGACTCTTCCCCAGTCATTTCTTGAATGCTTTCTAGTATAGGGTGCTCACTTTTCAGAACTATATTTAACAGTGCTTCTCTACTATTCATAGGATTTCCAATGGTTAATTGTTTCTGTAATGGGCTGCTGGGTCCTTCTCCCTAGTCTGTCTTGGTCTGGAAACCCAGCTGAAATCATGGTGGCCCTGCTGATATCTGAAATAGTGGTGGCACAGCTTTGAGCATCACAGCAACATGTAAGCCCTCACAGCATGGCAAAATGATGGACACACGAGGAATACACACACACATACACCCACACACACGCACACACATGCACACACAGTTCATTTAATAGATGATACAATGATTACTTTTTAAAAATAAATCTAAGGGTGATGCAGAGTATGATTCAAACTATTAATTGAAAACAAAAATTTTCTCAGTAAAGTTAGGACAAAACTGTTATTTTTATCATAACCTTATCAGAATTTATAATCTAAATAAATATGGTCATTTAAAGTGTCTTGTTCTTTATGCACCTCAACAACACAACATGTCAAGGACAAAGTGTATTTCTAAGCAATCTCTTAAACTCCGGTGGAGTCCAAGTACTCACTTGTGCCAGAAATACTGTCCCTTTAAACTTGACTCTCACACTTGATGTAGTTTTAACCAGAAGAAATTACCAAATTTTCTGAATTTTTATCCATTCAGATATAAAGTGAATGTTAAAAATAGGGTTTTGTAGGATTAAATATTATACAAATTGCTCTTCTTAGTCCTTCACTTAAGCTTTCTGAGCTTCAGTTTTCTAATCTATATAATGGGACTAAGTTACCTTCTGGTCTATTAATGCAGTTTAAATGAGGTATTGCAATTGCATCTCTTACTACAAAGTTTAGCACAACAAATTGTAGCTTTAAATGATTATTGCTGCTGCTATTGTCAGAAAACAATTTCTTACTCAAATCCTGTCTTTGTGTCCTTGTCTCTCTGGTTTCAATTAATCTTTTCTTCCATTTGGTGCTTAGTACATACCCAGGTTTGTTTTCAAAAAATGGTGACTAAAGAAGGAAACTATGTGAGGTTCCTCTACAAATGAATATTGGTACGTCCACACACAAAGTCCTGTGAGGCACTCAATGAGGTAGAGATTTATATGTACCTTTCTGCAGTGAAAAGTCTATTGTGTGCTTTGAGGGAAAGACATACACACATATAGTAATACTACAAACTGGAAAGAGGCTGGTTACACACAAAGGTTAAATGATGATAAAGTAAATGCAAAGACATGGAAGGATCAGAGATGTTTGTAAAGAAGCTTAGATATGGTGGTGTTGTTAGGTGCTGTCAAGTGGTGTCCAAGTCATAGCGACCCTACGTACAACAGGTGAAACAGTATTGTTAGTACTTGTCTGCTATTCATACGGTTTTCAATGAAAAATTATTGTTTGGGGAGTGGGTTGCAGGTCTTTCTCCCAAGCCTACAGCACCTGGTGTTCCCAGGCTGTCTCCATTCAAGCACTAACCAGGGCTGACCCTGCTTAGCTTCCGAGATCTGACAGGATCAGACACCAGAGTGGTATGGCTGCAGGCTGAGATATGGTGGGCTCTCCAAAGATCCATTTCCTAATTCCTGGAACCTCTAGAAACATTATATTGAATAGTAAAAAAGAACTAAAGTTGCAGATGAAGTAGGTTGCTAACAAATTGGGTTTAAAATGGATTATCCTGGTTTATTGAAGGGACGTGGTATGATCACAAGGTTCCTTAAAATACAGAGGCACAAAAGGAGAACAAGACAGGAAGATGTGACTATGAGAGAAAGGCCCAAAAGGATGCCCTGTTGTTGGGTCTGATGACTGAAATGGCCATGATACAAATAATGTAGGTGGCCTGCTGAAGCAAGAACACATTTTCCAGTCTCTAAAATGGGCACATAATCTTTCTGACACCGTGATTTTAATGTTGTGTGATTGATGTTGGACTTCTAATGTACAGAACTCTCAGATAACATTTCTTAAGTTATTATTTTGTAATTTGTTACAACAGAAACAGAAAATCAATACAAAACTGTATGATGACTCCATTTGTGGAAGTTTGCTTTTTTGACATGAAGATCATTCATTCATTCACTCCTCCATTCATTCTTTGACCACATGTTTTTTGAGTACTTTTCCAGGCACAACTTCAGAAGCTGGAGATGCAGCGGTAAATAAGAGAAGATTCTTATTCTGAGAGCTCATAGATTAGTAAAACACAAACAATACTTATAAACACGGATATCAGCATAGGATTAGAATTCAGGACAATGCATTATTGATTCCATGGACAATTATTGAGAGTTTTATATGTACTAGGTCTTGTGCTAACTTTAAGGTGTAACTGATAATTAGTAAAGAGTAGTTCTTCAAAACAGAGGCCCTGGAGCCTGACAGTCTATTTTTTAAAATCTCTCTCTATTAGTAAATGATGATGGGGTACAGAGTAATACAGCATTGTTTTTTTCCATTATACAACCTTAACATCACTTCTGGCATCACTTTCACCAACCCCCAAGACTTATGGAGATTTATAGCTAATATGTACTAAAACACAAATGCATATTTGGGGTGTATTTCCCTATTTTTCCAATGTGCTCATGAAGTTGTGCTGTTTGTATTGTGACCTTCTCCCCCTTCATCCCTCTAACATTTACCCTCCTCCCATCCCACCTTCCACAATCTTCAGTTCCCTCTGATAGTTCCCTCCCTCCTTTCCACTCTTTATATTGTCCCCTTTTTACTAAGTTTAATTGTGCATTTTTACATATCAATATCTATATCTATCTATCTATCTATCTATCTATCTATCTATCTATCTATCTATAAATATATAATTTTTCTTCCTTTAAGTATGATTCAGCTCCTACATATGAGTGAAATAGCAATAAGGTATTTCTATTTTGAGGTTGTGTTCATTTGTTTAAGATGAAGTTCTCCAGTTCCATCCATTTTGCTGCAAATGACATTATTTCATTTTTTATTGCTGAGTAGTATTCCACTGTCTATATGTATCATAACTTTTTATTCATTCTTCTATTGATTGGCACCTTGGTTAGTTCCATATCCTTGCTATTGTGAAAAGTGCTGAACTGATTATGGACATGCAGGTGTTTCTGTGGTATGATGACTCATCTCCCTTTCGGTATATTCCCAGTAGTGGGTCCTATGGTAGTTCTACTTTTAGTTTTCTGAGGTATTTCCATATTGATTTCCAAAGTGGTTGAACCAATTTACAGTTCTACAAACAGTGTAAGAGGGTTTCTTTTTCTCCACAACCTTCACAAAATTTGTTATTATTTGTTTTTTTGATCTTGATTATTCTTACTGGAGTTAGGTGGAATGTCAGAGTTGCTTTGATTTGTATTTCCCTGATGACTAGGGATATTGAGCAATTTTTCATGTGCTTCATAACCTTATGAACTTCTTCATTTGAGAGCTGTCTGTTCAGTTCCTTTGCTCACTTGTGTATTAGATTATTTGTTACCTTGGGATTTGCTCTCTTGAATTCTTTGTAAATTTTACAAATTGGTCCTCTGTCAGATGTGGAGGTTGTAAAGATTTTCTCCCATTCAGTGGACTCTTCCTTAACTCTTGATTTTAACCTTTGATGTACAGAAGGTTATTAATTTCATGTAATCCCATTTGTCTATTTTTGTTGCAATTTCCTGAGCAATTGGAGTCTTATTAAGGAGATGCTTTTCTATGCCTACATGTTGGAGCATGTTTCCTATCTTTTCTTCTAGTAATTTTCAGGTTTCTGGTTTTGTGTTAAGGTCTTTTATCCATTTTGAATTAACTATTGTACAGATTGAGAGGTTTGGGTCTGTTCTCATTTCTCTGCAGGTGGAAATCCAAGTTTCCCAAGACCATTTATTGAATAGACTATCTTTTCTCCAATTTGCATGCTTAGCTCCTTTTTCAAATATCAGGCAGCTAAAGATGTGTGGGTGTATCTCTGGGCCCTCAATTCTGTTCCACTGATCTTCAGGTTTATATTTGTGCCAGTACCAAACTGTTTTTGCTATGGTGGCCCTGTACTATAGTTTAAAGTCAGGGATTGTGATCTTGCCTGCACTAGTCCTGCAGCTTAAGATTGTTTTGGCTATACATGGTCTTTTGTGTTTCCATATTAATTTTTGGGTTAGTTTTTCTATTTCTGCAAAGTCCTAACAGTTTAACTTTTACCCCAAGCTTCTTCATGCATTAGCTCATGACCTTGGGAAAGTTGCCTAACCCCTGTGAACCTCAGGTTTCTAATCTGAAAAACATACCCAACAGCAGGGCTTTATTTTAAAATGCTATTAAAACGAATAAATATGATATAATCAGAACAATGTCTGGTTCATACCAAATACAGGGCGATGCAATTGTTTGATAAATTAAAGAGTATAATAATAAAATCAACTTGTATGCAATGTGTTCAAATTTGGGGTGAGGAAATATATAAATAAACAAAAATATATAGTCTTAAAAATATTTGATTCTAATGTCCATACAAGTTAAGTCTAAAATATCAAAGGCTATGCAAAATGTGTTTTCCTGGAAACATGGACATTTCAATGCTCCATTCCCAGGAAAAGAATATTCAAACCACTCTGTGGAAGGAGCTGACTCAGCATTCTCCAAGCAACAGAGGGAGGTCACGACACACATCCTTTGTCTTCTGCTACACTATTTAGTGGATTAGAAATGTATAAAGGAAACCTGGAGTAATGGCACATACTTGTAATCCCAGCAGTTTGGGAGACAGAGGCAGGAGGATCACAGGTTTGATGTCCAAGGCAGCCTGTGTAACTTGGGAAGACCTTGACTCAAAAATAATTTTTTTTTTTTTTTTTTTTTTTTTTTTTTTTGCGGTACTAGAGGTTGAACCCAGGGCCTTTCACTTGCTTGCTTTGCAAGTGCTGGACCACTGAGCTGCACCCCCAGCCCTTTTTTTTCTTTACTTTTTGAGACAGGGTTTCGCTAAGTTACGGAGACTTCCTCTGGTCTCGAACTTGCGTTCCTCCTGCCTCCACCTCCCAAGGCGCTGGGATTACAGGCGTGCGCCACCACGCCTGACCAAAAATAAAAAATTAAAAAAAGAAGAATAGGGCTGAAGCTCTATGGTATAGTATTTGCAAAATATGCCCAAGGCCTTGGGGTCAACCCCCCAGTACTGCAATAATAATAATAATAATAATAATAATAATAATAATAATAATAATATTTTTAAAATATTTAAAAAATGAAAATGAATTAAAAAGGGGCTGTGGGTACAGCTTAGTGGTAGAATGCTTGCAAAATGTGCACAAGGCCCTGGATTAAACCCCTCTTCAGTACTACAAAAAATGAAAAAAGAAATGGGAAAAGGCTAATTTATTTTTCATAGCTTCTTCATGTACTCTTTGTGTGGGGTGGACTCTCCAATGTTTTATTCCAGGCTATTTGCAGCTTTTCTGAAAGATCAATCTTTCAAACTACAATAGATTCTGGATGTGTACACAATTTTGAGTGTGTGTATGTGTGTTTGTGTGGTTGCGATGTTGTGCTCCATTTCTAACCTCTATACTGCTGGCATAGCAAGAAAAAAAAAACAGGAAAGATGGCTTTACAGGGCTCTAAAAATAGCAAGTGATCAATAGCAAAGCAAATACTATTAATTTATAAAGTATGACGCTACAGGTGGAAGAGGGGAAAAAGGTATTGCAGAAGAGAAAGAGAAGAATATACTCTAATATTCTGCTCTAGAAATATGCAGTAGCCAAGTAACAGTCTTCATAGTTTGATGAATTTTAGTTTTCTTCATTTGTAAAAAAAAGTACAAAAATGCAACTAAAAACACAAATAGTAAATATTTCTGGGCAAGATCATCTCTTTCTTAGACACAACTTCAGCAAGAATCTTTCCATTTAGCTATTTGGGTCCATATACCCCATAGGGAGTGTGAAAGTCCCTTTGCTGTCAAAGGAGAGAAAAAGAAGTAATTGCTAACAATGTAAGTCCGGAAAATTTACTAGATTATCCTTTCTTAACTGAAGTGACATGAAAGAGAAGAAAGATTGAGGGAGCATCTAACTTTGGAGCTCCATCAGGAAAAAATAATCTGGTAGCATTGTGCGGGAGCATTTGGACTCTCAGGTGTAACAAGCTTGGAGGTTTTATTCCTCCCGTTTATTCAGTCTTCCCTAGCCTGCATTTAATGGCATGGTGAGGCATTCTTCAGTCTTAAGCACTCACAGAATTCCTTATTTCATCTTCCATCTACCTGAACTCTAGACATATGTGCTTCTCTGTGTCACACACCTCTAATCATGCTTTGGTTGTTTCTTTCACCTGGAATGCCTTTCTACTTCTTTCCTGGCCTTTGCATACTGCTATCCACTTACAGCCTGATCCTACAGCTCCTTCAACCTTTCACTCTCTCAACAATGTAACAAAATACCCTTCATGTAACTGAGGCTGTCATACAGTCAGTGCTCACTATGTGCTAGGCTCCAGAATCATTGCCTACTATACCACATCTTGTTCCAGAAACAGCGTTGTTGTTGTTGTTGTTAGGTGCCGTTGAGTCGGCATCCAACTCATAGCAACCCTCATAGGGTTTTCAATGGCTGACTGTTTCGGGATTGCCTTGGGAGTGGATTGCCAGGTCCTTCTCCCATTTTTGTGGTGCTGGGAATTGAACTTGGGACCTCAGAGACTGCAATGCAGTGCTCTACCAACTGAGCTAAATCCCAGCCCAGAAACAGCATTACAGGATATATATGTTATCCCTGTTATAAAAGTGAGTGGACCAAAGCCTAGAGAATAAAAAAAGACTCAAGATCTCATGTTTAGAAAGTGATAGGGGTGGACTTACACACTCATGTTGGATTCCAAAGCTCACACCCTTAATCCCTGGGCTCTCTGATTGATATATACAGGGAACAGGTGCTTGGAATACTGAGCTCAAAACATCCAGCCAGTGAAGACACTGCAGTGGCCCTCACAGTGAAACTGGCATTTTCTAACAGTGGAATGATGGGGAACCATTTGTGCAATGTCTAGTAAAAATCATCCTCTTCTGAAAAAGAGTACGTGGTAGACAATTTTGTGGCATGGGATACGGTAGAGATTTTCACAACATGCTAAGAGAACACAAAGATGGGACATATGTAACATATTCATGTGTGAGAGATCAAGGATGACTGGTGAGACTGGTTACACAAGGTAGTTTCCTTTGAAAATGAAAGTTATTGAAGAAAAGAAGAGAAAGAAGAGAAGGAGGATATTCTAGACAAAGAATTCAACACGCTTAAAGGCAAGGAGTCATGAAACAGCAAAAGGACATCAAACAGTTTTTTGGGAAAGATGGAGGTGAAAGTGTCCATGTGTGACATAGTGGAAGATGAGAGAAGATACTGAAGTTTAACATCCACATATGAGGAATAACATACAATGTTTATCATTCTGGGTCTGGTTTATGTGGCTTAAAATGATAATCTCTAGTTCCATGAATTTTCCAGGAAATGCCAGAAGTTGTAGTTTTTATGGCCAAAAAAAACTCCATGGTGTACACATAACACAAGTTCAAACTATAGCATTTATGAGTAGTTCTGTAAGCTATCAGGAAACATAGAAGGATTTGAAGCAGGAAGCAAAAATGTTCAAATTTGGGACAAATGCTTTGGCAGCAGTTTTATAGGGTAATAGAATGAAAAGGTGGATACATTTTAAAGAAACAAAGAACAACTAGAAGACTGACCCAGTAATTTAGAAGAGGAGACATGAGGACCTAAACTGAAAACATGGTACATCAGGAAGGAGTGAGAATTACTTTGGCACTTGTAAAGACCAATCAAAGATGACTCACAATTTCAACTTGGGAGACAGCAGTATCAATCACTGAGGTAGGAAATTTAAGAACAAAACCTGTTTGGGGTCAAAGTTATCTCAACCTGGGATACGACTAGTTTTGAGTGTGTGTAGAATATTCAAATTGAGCTCTTCAGAAGGCTTTTAAAGTCTAGAGTTTAGTTAAGATGTAGAGCAATGGTGTACCTGTCAATAAATGTTGACACTCTCATGCCTCATCATTTGATCTTATATTCTAGTTTTTTTCCTTTTCTAGAGAATCCTAATCAACCTATTAGAGGATTTGTAATGCCTCCTGTGTTTTAGTGTAAAGCTACTTGAGTTTCACAAGCTATAAACATATATATTCTAACAAACTTTCAAGTAAACATTTTAAATTAATGGATACTTATTATAGCAGAAAGATCCATTTTTATTGTACTTTTAGAGTAAATAAGTTTTGGTAATTAATTTTACGGTATACTACCTTCCATTTTTTCTTCTAGAATCATTGGCATCCAAGTACCCTAAAATTCTGATTACAGCCAGAGAGACTCAACAGATTTCTCATATCATATGAAACTATTCTCAGTTCTGCAAGATGCAAGGAGTGGTTTCTTTAGCCACTGCAGATACGGTAGATAAGGAGCCTTTCTTCCTTAGAGTGTACCAACCTGAATAGATGATAACACAGAATGATATTTGTGTAGCACCTCATAAAACTGCTTCACATGCATTATCTTTACATGACCCTCATGACAAAAATTTAAGGCAGAGATTACTGTGACTTCTTTATAAAAACATTCCTTAAGCACTGAGCTAGTCACTAGAAATATTGACATAATACTTACTGTTCAGTAGCTAAAGGGATGACAAGAACAGACATTTACAAAACTGTTTTTATGCAGAAGGACAACCCTGGAATGTGTGAATTTAGGAGTGATAAGTGAGTGACTGTAGAAGATTCCTCAAGAAGGATGGCCTGAACCACTCAGATTTTGCTACTATGTAATTGTTGTTGTTCGGTACCGTTGAGTCAGTATCCGACTCATAGCGACCCTCATAGGGTTTTCAATGGCAGGCTGTTTTGGATTGCCTTGAGAGTGGATTGCCAGGTCCTTCTCCCATTTTTATGGTGCTGGGAATTGAACTCAGGACCGCAGAGACTGCAGCGCAGCACTCTACCAACTGAGCTAAATCCCAGCCCCATGTATATGTGTATATAGTTAACCTTGTTTTAAACCAAGAGAGGGCTGATTTAAAAACTAACATAACAAACAAAAAAGTAAATAAATCCCCTAAAATCAGAGTTTGTGCAAGTCTAGACTATCAGTTTTGCTTTCTAAATGGGACAACTTAATCAGAAAAGACTTAGATGGGAAACTTAGATGGGAAGAGGGGGAGGAGGGAAGCATAGGGGAGGATAAGGGGTACCCTATATGAATAATGTTTATCAAAATGCATATATGGAAATGTCACAATGAAAAGCATGTCAAAATGAATCACATTAAGGTGTACATTAAAAATTTCCAATAAAAAAGAAACAAAAACAAAAATAGCAACAACAACAAAAAATAACAACAACAAAAAGAAGTATTCTGCTAGAATTAATGCACGCATTTTAAGTGTTTTCATTTCTCATATACTTGCAAAATAAGAAAACATTAAGACCCCTAGGGATTGTTGATTGGCTAATTTGAGAATGGGTCCCTCCGATAAGTTTATTTTTGTTCAGAATCACCCATTATAAAGGATCACATGTATACCCTGGAAGTGGCAGGAATGAGAAATCCCCCTTGATTCTTTGCCAGAATTTTAACCACCCATAGATAGTTATAACCCACTTCAGCATAATGATGTTTTTGGTGGAAACTACAACATAAATTCATAGCTAGAATGATGTCTAGGCCTTAGAGAAATATCCATCAATTTATTGTGCTAGATATTTTCTAAGCATCATTTATGACCCCTGAGCAAATTCAAGCCTAGTAAATTCATTCACTGTCATATGAGACACTGAAGTCCAAAGAGATGATATGATTTACCCAAAGTCACTCAGATGGCTAATTACAAAGCAAATATCAGAACTAATGTATCCCAACCCACTTCAACTCAGTTTTCTTTTCTCTAGTCCAGTGATTTGGTCTCTGAGTTCAGGATAATTCAGTTTAATGAACCCATATCAAGAGCCTAAGATGTGCTGGCAATATATTTTGATGAATGATGCTGATGAGTTATAGTTCCTGACTTAGTGAGAACACAGACATACATAAATAATTACAAAGACCTTAGGTACTAATATAGAGGTATTTATCTTCTAGTGAACACAGGGTTCTATGGGAACACAAGAAGAGCACTGGCCAAGTACCTTGCTGAGTGTTCAGATGGTTTTCCTGGATAAGATGATCCCTGAGTTGATTCCAAAAAGCTTTGGAATTTAACCAGGAAAAAAAATGAAGAGACTGGGAGGAAAGGTCAAAGAAAAGGGGGTCATTCCAGGCTGATAGGATTAGCAGAAATGCTGTTGTGCCTCTGAGCAAGAGTGTCTTCTGTTTTTTTTTTTCAAGCATGGTTTCTTTTGTGAAATACATTTTTTAGAACATATCAAAGGATGTAAACTCAAATATCCATTTGAATTAGGCACATCAATTTAAATGGTTGTACATGCTCAATGTGGTAAATTACAACCAACTTTAAATGTGGTAAGTTGGAAGGCATCGACTCTTTATAAAGTGACAAGGTGCTACTCAGTTTGTATCAGTTAACAGTAATAAGACAAGATATTTCTGTTTTTCAGAGACCTTCCTGTACTTGTTACTTTCATATTGCTGTGTTCAAAATACCCAACTGAAACAAATTAAGGAAAGAAAGATTTATTTTGGCTCATATTTCAGCAAGTTAGTCCACAGAGATAGGGAAGGCATGGCAGTGCAGGTGGTAGGAGCCTGTGGCAGAAGAGAGCTATTCATATCTTGGTAAACCAGGACCACAGAGCCAGACTGGAACTTGGGGGCAGGTATTACCTTCAAGTGCCCTCTCACTTCAAATACCAGTGAGTTTCTACCTTCTAAAGGTTTTGCAGCCTCCCAAAATAGAGCCACCAGCTTGGGACCAAGAGTTCTAACATAAGCCTGTGGGAGACATTTTATATTCAAATGCTAACACCACCAAAAATGAATTTTTGTGTGGAACCTTATTTTTTAACCTGGTAATAATTCTATACTTCAATTTTAAGACCCTACATAGGTTAATAAGGCACACTAAATCCACAAGCTATAAATAATTGTGTTATCAGTATAGTACCAGATTCTGGTTGACTTTTCTTCACAAAATAAAACAATACACAAAACCATGGTAGATCTGTCTCTGGATTCTAAGTGATTACATTATTTTAAGCAAGCAACTTGCTGAGTTTTCTCAGCTGAAAGAGTTATGAGATGCCTAAATATATCACTAGATTAAGTAGGCAAGGCACTTAACAGTTATGAGTTCTTAAGGCTCCCAGTTTTACAATTTGCTTTCAAATATACAATATTATATATTTATTCTGTCTTTAAATTTCCTACTATCCAGCTCTTATACAGCCCCTTTGAGTGTTTCTGTCTTTGAGCACAGTATGTAGGGAATGAAGACAATATTATAAAATGTAAAGAAAGGGAATAGTTTTACTCTGCATCTCTTTCTCTGCTCTTGGTACACCTTTCATGACTTATTTGATGTCTGAACTTTGGAAAAGCCAATAAGCATTCATTTTAGAAAAGGAGATTGTAATGTTACTGCTGCCTAAATACATAGAGGTCTGGTTGAGATCTTTTCCACATGGAGAGATCTAGTGAATTCCATCACCTTTCGCTACCTGAGCTCCAGTTGCACCATCATTCTTTACTCTTTCCCTTAAGCTATATTACAGGGAACTCAGGCTACTTTGTAAGACTAGCCCCCAAATTAGACTCATCTCTCCTTTCCTTCCATATTCTCAGAATACATAAATTTCTATTCTTTGATATTCCATCTATTTCAACAATCTTCTTCTTGCAAGATTCTATCTTACATATCCAAGTCCACAAACAACCATTTTAAAAATATAAAAATCCCCTCAGTTCACTATTTGGTGTAGGTATTTCTCTTTACAGGCTAGATTTATGCTTTCCATTTCCATTTCCTTATTAATGTCATGCTCCTCACCTTTTTAAATGTGACTCTCATATCTTCCACTGCACTTTGAAAATCATCATTATTCTTGGTATGAAATCCAATGCATATATTCCATATTAATCTCACCTTACTGTTTGGAATATTTTAAAACACTATTTGCTACAACCACCTCTAAATTTTCTTTTCTGTATAATATCTAATGTATCATACTCTTATAATTTTGATTACTTTTTCTTTCTTTGTTACTTTGTTTTTTTCTTTTCTTTCTCCTTCTTCTCCTCCTCCTCCTTCTCCCTCACCCCTTCTCCTCCTCCTTCTTCTCCTCCTCTGCCTCCTTCTCCTTCTCTTTCTGTGTCTTATTTTATTTTGTTTATAATTTCTTGATAAGTGGGATTTTCAGAATGGCTATTTAAGGAACTTGGATGTCTCTCTTGTTATCATATCCTATTTACTGCTAAAAATTATTTTTTCAAACTTTAGTTTTTGGAAATTGACCTAAAACTTTCATAATAGTGAGAGATTTTAATACAAGAGTGGGTACTAAATTTTCATAAGAACACTGAGAGTCTGTGGCATTTGAACTATGACCTAGTCCTCCCCTCTAACCCTTTGCTCTCTTTTATAGATGCTTTAAACAAAATGAATGTAGTCAAGAAAATGAGGCTCCATATCCCTCTAGTTCCCAGTTGAGGGCTATGGTCACTGGCATATCTCATTCTCACCCTATCTCCATGTTGTAGATGCTATGGTCAGGGTGGGAATTGTTGAGATAACTGGACTTCCCTTTTCTCATCTAGCTCCCAGTCTTAGGGTAAAGATTTTATCCTAGTGGTAATGGGTCAACAATACTGTACTCCTGATTTCCCTACACTTTATTGATGTTAGGGTTAGGTTTTTATGCCAGAAGAAGCAAACAGAGAGTATCATAGGCTACCATTCACACCAATGCCCACTCTTAAAGTAGAGGTATTATTCAAGTAGAATTGGGCCATTGTACATGCGCTAGTGCAGTGGGCTCATATATTAACAAAGGTAAGAGGTGTGCCTTAAGGTTTGGTAACTCTGCAGTTCTACTTGAGGAGATAGACTGGATTTGAAACAGAACATAGATAAGTTTATGTTTAAAAGTGGGAAGGTAAAGTAGAAGAAAGATTCACCAGGGATCATTCTTAATTTCATAATTTAGAAGGTTATCCATCTATTCTAAACTTGCCTCAGAAGAAACAATCTACAGCTGTGTATATCAAGTAGAACAAAAAATCAGTGAACTTGACAAGTCATTGGAAATTTTCCAGTCAGTGGGACAAAAGAAAGTGGAAGAGACTTGTAAAATACCATCAAGTGATCCAACATACACATTATGGAAATCCCAAAAGGAGAAGACAGAAAGGACCAGAAAGCTTATTCAAAGAAATGTTTAAAAACGTCCCAAATGAAGGGAAGGAAATGCATAAGCCCTAATAAGACAAACTCAAACACATCCACACTGAAACATTTTATAATCATATTATTAATAGTCAGAAACAAAGAGACAATTCTGAAGCAGTAGGAGGAAAAACAACTTGTCATACACAAAGCAAATTCCCCTGAGATTATTAGTGGAGTTTTCAGCAGAAACCATGCAGGTCCTCAAAAAGGAAAAGGTAGTGTTTTCAAAGGAACTAAAAAAATAAAACAAAAACCAAACCAAGCTAAAACAAACAAACAAACAAAAAAACCCAACTCCTGCCATAAAAAATACTTTACCTGACAACCCATCCTTGAAAAAACAAGGAAATGAAAGTGAAGTAGACTACCAGAAAAACAAATGGTGTAGAGTTTATCACTCCTAGGATGTTCTTACAAGAAATAGTAAAAGGAGTTATTTTAAATAAAACGATAATAAAGCAAAATGTGATAGCATAAGAAAATATAAAACTTGGTAAAGGTTAATATGTAAATACAGAATGCTGATTACTGTAATGGTGAAAAGCAAATCGCTTTTAATTCTAGTATAAAAGGTAAAGATAAAAACGTAAAAAATAAAGTGTTTATATGGAGAAAAGTTTCAGTGCGGAGTTTTTGTATGTGATTGAACCTAAGTTATTATCCATTTACAATAAAGAATTAAAACAATAAAATGTTTAAGACCCTTGGTAACAAGTTCATACAAATACCTATAGACACTACACAAAAGAAAAATAAAAAGGAATCAAAACTTATCTATATAAGAAAATTCAACAAAACATAAATAAAAATAATAATTAAGGAAAAGACAGAAAAAACTGTAAGATTCATATAAAATAATGAACAAAATGACAGTAGTAAATTCTTCTTTATCAATAATTACAATAAATGTAAGTAGAGCAAACTTTCTAGTCAAAAAATAGAGTAGCCAAAAACATAAGAAGGTAGGACCCAACTATATGCTGTCTATAAGACGCTCACTGTATATTTAAGGATGCATATAGGGTGAAAGTAAAGAGGTGAAAAAAGATATTTCATGCAAATTCTAATCAAAAGAAAGCAGGGTGTCTGCACTTACAAGTGACAAAGAAAAGTAAAAAATCTATAAACACCAAAGAATAAAATCATAAAATGATAAAAGAGTCAATTCTCCAGTTAAGATATAGTAGTTATAAATAGAAATATATATGTATATAACATCAGAGCACCTAAATATATCAAGAAAACATTGGAAGATCTGAAGAGAGTGATAGGCAACATGACAATAATACTAGAAGCCTTTAGTACCCTACTTTCAATTAATTGTTAGAACATCCATACACGCAGAAAGATCTATAAGGAAATAGAACACACAAACAATACTATAGACCTCATTAACCTAACAAACTTTCTGCTAAATAGCAGTAAAATACACATTCTTCCTGAGCACACATGGGTCTTTCTCCAAAGCAAATCACGTGTTTTGTCACAAAATAAGTCTTCAAATTTTCAAGAAAATTGAAATTGTATCAAATACTTTTACTGTCCACAAGGAGAAAAGTTTCAAGATAATTATCTTGACAATGATTTCATAGGTATGACAAAAAAAAGCAAAGTCAAAATAAATAAATACATGACACAACTGGGACTACATCAAATGAAATGGCCTCTGCAGAACAAAGGAAACACACAAGAGTGTGAAAAGGTAAGCTACAGAATGGGAAAAATATTTGCAAACTATATATATGCTAATGTATCTCCAAATAATCTCCAAAATATGCAAGGAATTACTAAACCTCAATAGCCAAAAATTGAACAACTCGATTTAAGAAATGACCTGAGGACATGAATAAACATTTCTCCAAAGAAGATACACAAATGACAAATAGATATACTCAAAAGTACCCAATATCATATATCATCAGAAAACTACAAAGTGAAATATAACTTCACACCTGTCAGGATAGCTATAAGTGAATGAATGAATGAATGAATAAATAAATAAATACAAGTGTTTGAGACTACATACACATTGGAACTCTTGTACATTGTCGTTGGGAATGCAAAATGGTGTAGCCATGATTAAAGACAGTACATATGTTCCTGAAAACATTGAAAATTGAACTACATATTATATTGCAATCACACTTCTGGGTAATTTTCCAAAATAATTGAAATCAGAAGCTAGGTATCAAAGAAGAGATTTCTGTGTTCTACTTCACAGCAGCACTATTCACAATAGACAAACTATAGAAATAATATAAATCTTCATCAATAAATGAATGGGTGAGAATATGAGAAGAAAACTTTGAAATATGAAACAATATGGACCAACCCTAAGAACATTATGCTAAGTGAAATACATCAGTCACAGAAGGTAAAGTACTTCAGGATTCCCCTTATATGTGGGATATAAAATAGTCTAAGTCATAAAACCAGATTGGAATTGTGGTAACCAGGGGTTGGGACAAACAGGAAATCGTGAGTTACTAACCAACAAGCATAAAGTTGCAGTTATATAAGATGGGTAAATTCTAGGGATCTACTGTATAATAATGCATCAATAGTCAAAGATATTTTATTGTATACTTAAGTATTTATTAAATGTTCTTACCACAATAAAATTAAAAAAAATTAAATTAGCTTCAGTTTGTTAAAGAAATTAAAGTAATATGCTAGAAAATATCCAGTCCAAAAGAAAGTAGCAAAAGATCAATGCAGATACAAAGCAGTAATGAGACATAGAAAACCAAACTCAAAATGGCAAAAGTAAATCCAAGTATATCCATGATGGCATTTGATATTAATGGCTTTGGCAACTCAATAAAAGGATGAAGCTTGTCATACTGGACTTTAACAAAAGAAATCTAACTATATTTTCTCTATCAGAGAACACTTTAGATTCAATCTATACTTAGTTGAAATAAAGGGATCTAGAAAAATACAGTCTGGAACTGTACCACTGTGGCATCTGATCCATCAGATCTCAGAACCTAAGCATGCCTGGGCCTGGTTAGTGCTTGGATAGGAGAACATCTGGGACCACCAGGTGCTGTAGGCTTGGGAGAAGAACCCAGCAACCCACTCCTCCAAAACAATCAGCCACTGAAAGCCCTATGAATAGCAGAGAAGCACGAACAATAGTGTTTCACTGGTTGTAGGCAAGGTCCCTATGAGTAGGGCACCTACCGGACAGCACCTAATAATGACAACAAGAAAAGGTACACTATGTTAACAAAAGGGCTGGGATTTAGCTCAGTGGGTAGAGTGCTGCGTTGCAGTCTCAGAGGCCCCGAGTTCAATTCCCAGCACTGCAAAAATGGGAGAAGGGCCTAGCAATCCACTCCCAAGGCAATCCCGAAACAGCCAGCCATTGAAAACCCTATGAGGGTCACTATGAGTCGGATACTGACTCGTCAGCACCCAACAACAACAACAACAACATTTACATTTCGGGGCTGGGATTTAGCTCAGTGGGTAGTGTGCTGCGCTGCAGTCTCTGAGGCCCCGAGTTCAATTCCCAGCACCGCAAAAATGGGAGAAGGGCCTGGCAATCCACTCCCAAGGCAATCCCGAAGCACTCAGCCATTGAAAACCCTATGAGGGTCGCTATGAGTCGGATACCGACTCGACAGCACCTAACAACAACAACAACAACATGTTAACAAAACATGTCAGGTAGAGTGCCCGTGCTATGATAATAAAACTTGTTGGGGCTCTCTGATTCCTTTGGCAATGATTTTCTTTAGTTTAGTTGTCTTTTCCCTTTTCTTTTCTTTTCTTTTCTTTTCCTTTTCTTTTCTTGTCTTTTTTCCTTTCCCTTCCCTTCCCTTCCTTTTCTTTTCTTCTCTTCTTTCTTTTCTTTCTTTTCTTTTCTTTTTTTTCAGTACTAGAGGGCTGAACCCAGGATCTTAGGCATACTTTGTGACAGCTCCACCACTGAGTTGCACCCCCAGGCCCCCTTAAAAAAATTTTTGTTTTTTATCTTAAGACAGAATCTTGCTAAGTTATGCAGGCTGCCTCTGGCCTCTAACGTGCAGGCCTCTTGCCTCTGCCTCCTGACTCACTAGTATTAAAGGTGTGTACCATTGCACCCAGCAATTTTCTTTTCCCTTACCTTAAATTTGTCTTAAAATATATTTCTTTCCTGTGGTATAATTCGTTCCTCCTCATTGCTGCACTATTTTGTGTCAATTCTAAAGACCTTCCTTAAATTCAGATCCTAAGTTGGGTCTTCCTAGTATTTACTTTCAGAGACTTTTGGGGAGTTCTTTGTGCTATTAAATTTAATTGTGATTAAATGAGTAATTATGTGACTTTTTTGTCATGTCTCTCTCACTTTGTAGAAAGAATTTCATTGAAGCGGGGAATGAGTTGACTTTGTTCTTTCTATATCCCCAACATCCAACCCTGTTATATTTTAGCTGACTTTAATAAAATGAGTGAATTAACAGCTATGAAAATGACCCCAAGTTTGTTTATCTCTGGTGGAGATATGCAGCATTTTCCCTTGATTCCCATGGGCCACAAAGTGTACAACAAAAGTTCATCTATTGAATAAGTTGCATTAGGATCAGTGGTGTTAATGGTAAAATACAGATTCACAGATTCTTTCCAGGAGTTTGTTTTAGTAAATCATGCTGGGCCTGTGAATCTATGTTTTATACAATACTTTGTGTGATTCCTTCAATTTACCTGTACATAAGTGCTCATATTATTGTAGATCAGTGGTCGTCAACATTTTTGACACCAGGGTCTGGTTTCATGTAAGAAAAATTTTTCATAGACCCCGGGCAGAGAATGTTTTAGGGATGATTCAAGCACATTACATTTATTGAGCAATGAGGAGTGGCTGTAAATACAGAAGAAGCTTCACTGACTGGTCTGGCACTCACCTCCCACTGTGGGGCCCTGTTCATAACAGGCCACTAACTGCAAATGGTCCCTGCACCAGGATTGGGACTTCTGCTATAGGTGAAATATTTGTAAGTCTTGGCTGAAGGATAAGCACTAGTCAGATAGAAAAGGGGATGTGGAGGAGGGGGGATAGCTACACTGGACCACAAAGATAAAGTAGGAAATGAGAAGAGGCTGCACACATAGACATTTTCCAGGTCACAAACATTTGGCTTACTATGAGCAGAAATTTAATTTGCAATCTGTAGAGTTCACATGAATACAAAAAATTTTAGTCTGACAACCAAAAGGCAGAAGGACTGATTTTCAACTCTAATCATTGATATGCAAGGCCAGGAAGAACCCAAATAAATAACAATTCAATGAATTCTTGTGAATTAGAGATTCCTTTTGCCAGAACAAGCTTTTGATCCCCTTCAAACCGTTTATAACACTGAAGGAAATTTTTCTGAAAGAGGTTACTTTACCAGGGCTGAGGAAGAGTTAGTTTTAGCATGGCTGGGATTAAATCACTTCTTTGAGCCCCTGGTCAAGTGCTTTGAGTTGTGCATGAATTCAATAAATATTTCTTTGGATTTATCCTTTTTCTCTCTCTTCTCTTCTCTTCTCCTTTTCCTCCTCCTCCTCCTACACTTCTTCTCTTCCTCCTCCTCCTACACCACATCATCATCATCATCATCCCCCTCCCCCTCCTCCTCCTCCTCCTCCTCCTTCTCCTCCTCCTTCTTCTTCTCTTTCTTCTTCTTCTTTTCTTTTCTTTTTTTTGGAGTACTTGGGTTAATTGGGTCCTCACACAGACTTTTCAAGCTCTCTACCACTGAGTTTCCCCCTCAATCCATTTTTTTATTTGTTATTTTGAGACAAGTTCTCACTAAGCCAAGGAGACTGCCTCTTGACTTGAGCTTGCTATCTGGCCTTGAGCTCCTGCCTCCACCTCCCAAGTCACCGGGATTATATTCATCCACCACTATGTCTTTATATTGAAACAAAACAAAAACCTACTGACACTGGATATTTATCCAATCTAAACATAATATATAATCTATTATGGATATGGATATATATACATATTAGTAATAAATGCTCACTCAGTTCTATCAATAATATATCATGTATGAATTAGTGTCTGAATTAATGTTGTGTGGTTGGAGCTAGGAAAAAGACACCTATTTTATTACCTAATAAAATGTTTTTAATTGTTGGAGTAGAACAGCTTTATTACACACCATTACTTTTGGAAACACCAACCTTTTCACTGATCAAAAAATGTTATCAGTCACACAAGGCTGAAAATAAACTAAAGAATAACACTTCTGAAAAGGTGGAAGAAAGTGAAATAAAGTGACACAAGTATGGTTTTAGATACAAAGTGGAGCATAATTGAGGAGCAGGTTTATAGAAGCGTTTATACAAACTCAATTCTTTGAAGTCAGTTGTTCATATTAAGGGCTTTGAAGTATTAGCCTGTGTCTGTATTTTAATTCAGAAATGAGGTTTTTATAAAATTACAAAATCAAATTTCAACAAAATAAAGCCATGCTCATTTCTCCTCATTTTGATGTGTATATAAGTCATACTTTTGATTTATCATCAGACGCAACTGCTTATAGGAAGAAACACTTCTATGTTAATATGTCAGTCATTTTACAAAAGTATCACATATATACCTATGAAGCATAGTACTACTATCTACAAGGAATAGTTCATAATAATAATTTTTCTTTTATTTCTTTTTGCATATTTGAAGATTGAACCCATGGCCTCACACATACTTGCATGTGTTCTGCTACTGGGTTGCAACTCCAGCCTATTTTTAATTTTTTATTTTGAATCAGGATCTCATTAAATTGCACAGGCTGCTTCTGGCCTGTAATTTGTAGTCCTCCTGGTTCTGCTTCCCAAGACTTTGAGCTAACAAGTATGTACCACTCTACCTGGGTAATAATTTTTCATAATATAATGTTTCATAATAATAATGATTTAAATGATGATTTGCATGAAACTACAGGTATGATTGATTTCCAAATATTACTCCTTAAATTTCATGCTTGGTTTTCTCTTCTGGGGGACTAGCTGGGTATATTCATACATTTTTAAATTGAAGACATGTTTATTGAATGCCTATTGTGTGTCTGGCAATAAAACCAGTCCTTGTTCTAGAGTAAGCACTTTAATGGGGAGATAACTATTAAATGAATAGCCAAATGGAAACTTTATGGAATTAAGTTTCTTCATGTATAAAATGGAGATAATGTCTGCCCTAGTTCTTTCACAAGTCAAATAAAATGATTGTGAATATTTTTTTAAAAATTGAAAGTGCATCAGAATTCAGCCTGTGGATATTGAAAAGATCATACTAAAATATTTAGCTTTTTCCTCCTTTGCTTATGAGGTCAGCAATATGTCTACTAGATGTTGTTAGGTGCCATCGAGTTGGTGTCTGACCCATAGCAACCCTGCATCCAACAGGCAAAACAGTATTGTTACTGCTTCTCTGCTAGTCATAGGGTTTTCAATGGCTGATTATTTTTTGGGAGTGGGTTGCCAGGCCCTTCTCCCAAACTTACAGCACTGGGAGTTCCCAGGCGGTCTCCCATCCAAGTACTAACCAGGCTGAACACTGCTCAGCTTCAGAGATCTGATGGGATTAGACGCGATGGTGCTATAGCTGCAGGAGCCTACTAGATATTTATCTTAAATCTAGCTTGGCTCAGAATAAGAAAATTCACCATAGGAGAGAGGTTTTTGCACCTTGGGTGATATGTTGGTTTTGCTGATAATTACTAATAGGTGAATGATAAGCATGTAAAGGCCTGCAGCTGTAGCCCTGTGGCATCTGATCCTGTCAGATCTCAGAAGCTAAGCAGGGTTGGGCCTGGTTAGTACCTGGATGGGAGACCTGGGAACACCAGAAGCTGTAGGCTTGGGAGAAGGACCTGGCAACCCCCTCCCAAAAATCAATCTGCCATTGAAAACCCTATGAACAGCAGAGAAGCACTGACAATAGTGTTTCCCCTGTTGTACAGAGGGTCGCTATGAATCTTATACCAACTCGACAGCACCTAACAACAACAACAACAAGCATGTAAAGTTTTTGTGTAAGTAAATATCACTATGATGCTTTTGATTTGTGAACATTATTAATATATCATTGCTCAGTGTCTGAATGATTATATCATGAATCCCTAATCAAGAAAATCTCTAGAAACAATAGCCTCAGGTATTATCATTAATTAGTTTGGATTGTATAGTAAAAACATAAGCAAAATGTCTCACGTTGGAAAATGACTAGAGATATTGGGAAGCTGAAGTTATAGGGAGGAATTTTTTGGTAAGTGTAGATATAAATTCCAAAAACCTCTCTGACGTTTACTACTTATCACCTTATTAGACACTGGGTAAGTTAAAAAGCACTTTGAAAATGTGGGATTAGCTTCGAATAGTGTAAAGTGGGGGAGTTTGGAAGGAGAAAAGAAATAAAGAATATAAAGACTTTATTTTTAATTGTGTGGGTGATAAAACTCTCTTACAGTTTTGAGTTAAAGTAAGAGACATTTACCCAGGACTTTCTTCTAGTTGAAAGAGGTGCATAATTGCCCAGGAAAGCTGAAATATTTGGGGAGTGGAATTCTGTTGTTTCTAGCAAATGACTCTGATCCATTAGAGAAAGTAGATGAAAGGATGTGGGTAAAATCTTCAACTGAAGACAAAGAGTGAAAACCAGAGGACCTCTTAGGCAACAGATGAGACTTTTATCTACCAAATCCCAGAAGAAGCTAGGAAATCAGCATAAGGAATTAATTATGGGAATAATGTTGCTTCAGGAGGATTGAATTTTTAGTCTCATTAATCATACTATGCCAAGGTCACAATCCTGGATGAGAAGGTGTCAGACTCTGATTTAGGGTAAGTCAGAGGTTGATATTCATGAATGCCTTGAAACGCCACATTGTCCTCAACCTGTGCTTGCAGGAGAACCCATAACTCCCTATTAGAGTTTCATACTTCCTGCCTTCACCTGGCTAGAAGACAATGCTGACATATTCACCTGGCAAATTAGCATGGGTTTCCTTCCTGATCTACTCTTCCTATCCCCTTCTGATTATCTGGCTCATAAAAAGGATCAAGTCACAACATAACTAAGTTGAGGAGAGTTCTGTGTCTATACAGCAAACAAGGGGATAATTTGCTGAAGAAGCCTACATATAACCTATACACAGCAACAAGGTCCAGGAATATGTATGGGATTTTATCCTGACAGTACTGAGTTAAGGGGGTGGAATAACAAATTTGGAAGAGTGACAGTAAAAATGTTCTTGAGAGTGCATTTTCTATTATACATGATTTAGAAGACTGGGAAGGACCTAGGAAGGAGAAGTATACGTGCTGCTAATGGAAGTTGGGAGAGGCGATGGCCCACCGAGGTGAAAGAGAAATGCACCAACACTTGGATGAAAAAGTACTGAAGGATTTAACGGCAAAAGAAAGTGGGCATGTTACCAGTATACTGCACTAGATTCGATGTTCTTTGGGAGATCATAGTGGAATCCTCTTTAAAGCAAATGCGCTAGTGAGGGGCACAGACATCACTGAGACAGGAAGAGTGGCTGTCCACTGTAGGCCTCATAGTGAGGTCTAGTAGAACTGGGATCTTTAATAAGAATGACAATGGTAGAATCTTGAAATAATAGTGGCTCAGTGGTAGAGTTTAACTCAGGCAAAGGAGGGGCCATTACTATAATGATGGGCAAAGCTATAGTGGTCGCTGAAGGTAATGGGGCACTGAATGTTAGCAAGTTATGGAGAAAGATAATAAAACACAATATTCCTAAGAGAACACCAAAAAGTCAAAACAGTTATTCTCAAATTATGTAACTAAAATATATCAAAGGTGGGTGATTAGAAGGTGGAGGACAGATGCATAATCAAAAAGTAATGATCACTTGCTTAGGTTTTGGATCTGAGACAGTTTTAAGACTCGATAATATTTGATTGGGACTGGGATTTAGTTCAGTTGGTAGAGCACCGCTCTGCAGTCTCTGAGGTCCCAAGTTTGATTCCCAGCACATCAAAATGGGATAAGGACCTGGCAATCCACTCCCAAGGCAACCCCGAAACAGTCAGCCATTGAAAACCCTATGAGGGTTGCTATGAGTCGGGCACGACTTGACAGCACCTACCAACCAACAACAATATTTGATTATATGAAAGGCATGGTCTTCAGAAGGAAGGATCCTGCAATGCTGTTGCGTCTATACGTGAGAGTGATTCTCCCATCAGAAAGGATTAAGGCTGCTTATATTCAATTAAGAGTGGGAATAATACATTTGAAATTCAGTTAATGACCTGAGACATCTTTTGAAAATCCCTTGCACAATATTGACTATAAATAGGCAACAATTGCATCCACAATCTGAGAAGGACTTGATGATCAGGGGCTAAGAACCCTTCGGGATGAAGGATATCTGCAATACATGTTTATCTAGAAGAGTGGAGGTATAAGGTGATGTTAACAAGAGTGTAGAATGAACAATGGAAATATTGGACATGTATTGAAGCTTCAGCATGCATCACTGTTTCTCTTGGACATTGTCCTAGGAAAGGAGAGCAACCAGAATCCTGGAAAAGTTGTTTCTAGAGTTTGTTATTAAAGTAAGTGCATCTATCTAACCCAGGGGAGACAATACGGATTCTTATGTTGTGCTACCAAGATTTCCCTTTCAGGACAGAGAGAGCCATTTTTTTCCCTGCTGCACGGAGTATGGTTGCTTTGAGTTCTGAGTAAGATCTGTTTATATGAATTTCTCTTAACTGAGTGAAGCAGGTTTGCCTACTGTCACTTGCTTCTCAAGAACAGCCTATATCTAATGTCTGTTTGTCATGGGGGCAAACAATGTTGCCCACTTTGGTTCAGAAGTTGTAGTACTCAGCATGAACTGATAACAAAAGATGAAGACAAGTCATGTTTGTCCTCTGCAGTTATAAGCGGTGCTCAAAGTGGTTACCACAGCAGAAGAAGCAGGACCTGTTGCTGTGCCAGACTTACCAGATATTCCCTTGTACATGTCACACAGAGTACCAGGTATCTCAAACTTATCATGTCAGGCATGTTGGAGGTTTTATTTCACACTCACGCATCCATAGCTGTTGCGCTTACACAGTGTTCTCGAATTTCAAATACCACTTCAAAATGGTCTTACATTCTTTGAATGACAACCATGCTTCTATCATTTCTTTTTTGCCTGCTCTGACTATTGCATGGTGGACTAGTCTTCATTTGATTAATATCATCTTTTGAGTCAATGTCATACTAAATAATGCTACCATATTTTAATTCAACTTTGAAAGGTAATACATAGGTAACAACTCTTAAAATGTGTATACATTTTTGGCATGTTTGGTATATGATACTGTTGTTGTTGTTGTTAGGTGCAGTCGAGTCGGTATCCAACTCATAGCAACCCTCTGTACAACAGAGGAAACACTATTGTCAGTGCTTCTCTGCTGTTCATAGGGTTTTCAATGGCAGATTGATTTTTGGGAGGGGGTTGCCAGGTCCTTCTCCCAAGCCTACAGCTTCTGGTGTTCCCAGGTGGTCTCCCATCCAGGTACTAACCAGGCCCGACCTTGCTTAGCTTCCGAGATCTGACTGGATCGGATGCCACAGGGCTATGACTGCAGGCATATGATATTATCAACTACTATATAGTCTCACTTCACAATGGTGCTTTAAAATAGCAAGACAAATAAAACCATTAACTTCTATCTGGCCTTACGTGCACTTGTACACTGCATCTGTAGCTAAACTAAAAGCTTGATGTGGGGAACTAAAGTATCAGTTTCACTCACCAGCATTTCTCCAGAAGTAATTGTTAAACAAATATATGTTGGGTGCATACAAGGATAATCAAATACATAAAAGAAAAAGTGAAGTCCCAAGTCTAGTACCTGGAACATAGTAGGAGCTTGCATATGATAATACTTATGATTATCATTATATGTTGTTTCTATTATTATGACAATTTTTATCAAATAAATATTTTTATAGAAAGTGAGCCTACTACTTACATGAAATAAATCAGACACAAAAGGGCAAATGCTCATGATGTCATTTATATATAGGATCTAAAAAAAGTTGAACTCATAAAAGCAGAGAGCAAAACAGAGGTTTACAGGGGCTAGAGGGTTGGGGAAATGGGAAAATGGTGGTCACAGAGTGTAAAAGTTTAGTTATGCTGTGTGAATAAGTTCTGGAGATCTAGCATACAGCATGGTAAGTAGTTAAAAATACTGTATGTATACTTGAAATTTGCTTAAAGGCTTGATCTTAAGGGTTCTCAGCACATTTCAAAATGTCATATTTAAGTGAGATAATAGATACTTTAATTAGCTTGATTAAAGTAATTATTTTACAATGTAAGTTATATCAAGACATCACATCATATAC